>CAKNXH010058116.1:0-15479 GCA_932178445.1 Andricus quercusramuli | reverse complement strand
AACCATTGGGGCGCGCACCCCACCAGTTCGGCCGCTGCTGCTTCGGGGAGCACCCCAATGGTTGGGGTGATTGCACGACTCGTTGGTGCGAGCTCACCAATCCTTCGTGTGAAACAGAAAAAAAGAGAAACCACCCCAACTATTGGGGTGTAAACCCGAACCACTGAGGAATTCTTCGCTCAATGTAGTTTCGATTGAAAAACGTCCTAACGGACACATTCTGTAAATGTTACATAACAGAAACGAAACATTTATACATAACGTTGTTACAATCGTATGCCATGACAATTACAGAACATAAAGGTCACGCTGTTACTGTAAGGATGTGTAACAGTTTTAAAATTCTGTGTTGTAACTAATATAGAACAAGGTGATGAAACTATTATGTCACCAGAATGTCACTAGTCATGTCACTCGCGATTTTTCAGGGTGAAATTGTTTTTTTTCTCCTTTTCAACAATCTCACCTCAAAAAATTAATTTTACATTCAAAAATTTTTAGTGCACATTTTTTTGAGGTTAGATTGCTGGAAAGCTGATTTTTTTTAGATTAGAACCGCTACACCAAATGCAAGAAATTATCATTAAACATCATCCAGTTGGCACAAAATTGTACGACGGCGTAACGATGTCGTGAAAACGTCGCCAAATTTTGTGTCCACTTGGCATATAATGACGAAAAATTGAAAATTTATTTTATTGATGATTTTCAGAGAGGTGGAAGGCTTCGTGGATGCCATTGACGGTGTGAAGAACATCAACATCAAAGGTACACCGAGCTCATTATTTTCGTTTGTGATAAACAATGGCAGTGCACATCGCATGAGAGTACTTATATGGGATGACAAAGGATAAAGAATTATTTTCAGCTGGAGGAGTTTTGAAGAGAAAGGACATGGATGACATCGGCATCTTAGAAGAAACGCTCTTGAGCGATGCAGAATTGCATCTCAGTTACAGGCGTCTTGATTGTTCGAAACGTCACAAATCAAATGAGACAGAGGCACCAAAGTAACTGAGAAGCTTGCCATCATTCTTCTTTCATATATGCACTGGAACTGAATATGAAGTACTGCATGGTTGTGGAAAAGTATTAACCAAAATGATTATAGGGTCTGGTCACGCTGAGCAGCTCAACAATTAATTATTTTTTCAAAGCAGTCTATTAATTTTTTCTACTAAGGATGAATGGGACAGACATTTAGGAACGGAATTGAATATATAAAATCTATCATTATTTTCCTAATACATTATAGATGGCTCAATTGATTCATAATACAATTTTCCACATTTTCATCAAAAACTTACTGAAAAGATGTTTCAAAATACGAAAAAAATCAGAAAATCGACGCTTTGGCTAACGTGGACAGACCTTTGAATAATAAGTGATACATAAACTCATTACAAAACAATAAATATATTGTTTTTAGTTTGAAATATAATTAGTTAAAGACTAGATTCATATACATTCAGTTGAGAAATAATTGCATTTGACAAGGTTTTCAAATTTTTCAACATTATATTACGTGTTATGTCGTTCAAGCTAAGATATATGTTTATGTACTCGTTCCAAACGAAATAGATGCTGAATAGATGTAAAGCACTTTTTAAGAGAATTATATTTTTCTACTTATGTTCATAAAATAGGGTCTAAGTTTTGATTACTCTTATTCATGACAGAGTCGACACATTCCTTTTTATAACAAAAAAAATTTTCGTACAATGTTTCCTACATTTAGGAAATCTAAAAAAATGTTTTGAGTTCAATTTCATTTCAAATATAAGGTTTTTGCGGTTCCTTATGGAAAAAAGCATTTCAAATAATGATTAGTATCATTTTAATTATTATATGTATTATTTTTTATGTATCTTCTTATGTAGCCTCATTCCTGGCATAGTGAAGATCATATAAACATTATGATATCTTATTCATTTATTCAAGAATAATATCTCAAGAATTTCCCTGGAAAAATGATATATTTTAATAACAATTTTCTTTGTTATTTGCAATTTTCAATCAAACTATTTCACACACAAGTGACACCGGCAGCGATTCTAAAGTTAGCACTTTTTTCAACTGCGTGTGCGTTGAAAAGTGAAGGAGTAAGGGAAGAGATTCGATAGTTTCTTCTTTACTCGGCGTACCCAGTAACAAGGCTTGCATTGATCAGGATTAAAAAATGTAATTCACTTCAATACCTGATTTTTCCGGTCGTCTCCTAAACCGTCGGGGAAATAGGTATAAGAAAAAATCAATCTCCTTCAATGCACCTTGAAAAATTTAACAAAACAGTACTAAAAGGAATTTAAAAATACGAAAATCCGTAGTCAGGATCAATAAAATTGAATCCCTGCCAATGAACGTCGAAAGTTGCACAGAACGGTACTGAAGGGGATTGAAATGTTCGAGGTAATTATTTATTTACTACTCAATAAAATACATACACTGAAAAGGAACCATTTTTTACAATCTTTGATCAGTTAAAGATTTATGTGATTATTATGACAATCCTTAAAATTATTAATTCTAACCACCTTTTTCACTTCATTTATAGCTTATACCTTCAAAAAGTATAATATATTCATTTATATTTTTATTTATTTAAAGATACCAAAAATCTTATTCATAAGATTAACGAAAATTGAAACTTTAAAACTTATATTATATTCCAGAAAAATGGATTTAAAATATTTTTAAACATATATTTTCTGAAGGTATCAGTGGGAATTAAATCCATTTGAAATATATGCCACATTTTGGAATTCAAAACAATATCAGAAAGATTTATTCTGAAGGTATTAGAGGGATCTAAATAAATTCAAAATAAATTCTACTTTGCGGAATTAGAAACAATTCAGTATACGTATTTTTTGAGAGGAATGGAAGAAATTAAATAAATTTGAAATGTATCCTACTTTACGAAATTGAAAACAATTAATTATAGATATTTTTTGAAGGGCCTGTAAGGAATTAAATAAATGTAAATTTTGTCCTGTTTCTTGAACACAGTCAACGGCGATACCACGCTGAAAACACCAGTTCTCGTTAGATCACTGAAGTTAAGCAGTGTTGGGCGCGGTTAGTACTTGGATGGGTGACCGTTCGGGGAATACTGCGAGTTGTTGACCCGTCGTGGGTGCGGTGCACCAACACTGGTAGTATTTATCCACCTAGAAACACTACCCGAATCGGGTAGTGAGGCAATGAACTTTCGAGTTCGAAATGCTAATCAATTTTTTTTTTTTTTTTTTTTTTCTTGAACACAGAATAATTCCGAGAGTCGTTGTTGTCGCTATGAGAACTGCTGGGAATTACATGTTTGGAAAAAGTATTACTCTCTTGCGGATTGGAGATCGGTGGAAGAATCAGGTTTTAAATAAGATAGAAAAATGTTCATTTTGTCGCTGAAATCGGAATTTCACAATTCTTTTAAATTCAAGCCTTCTTAATGGGTAGTACGATTTATACTTTGAGGTTAGAATCAACTGTCAACTTCGTGATAGGCTTCATTCATATATTAATATTATTTCTGAGGTAAGCAATTTGTATTACAATATTCAGTTCATGAAATACATGAAAAATGAGATATGTTACATTTGTCTTCAAGAAAATAATTAATTTTAAATCATATATAAACAACGTATAGGTTATGTCCGTTATACAGTTTTTTTACCTGAAATACTGATTTGGAATATTGCTTGCAATTTTGAAATTCAAATCATTAGCCACGAAGTACTAGAAGGAGACCTCACACCATATATTTCACCTGGCGTCATTTCGCGATCGCCTGTTCTCCGATTTTCTCCATAGCGAGATATGTTCCCAGATGAGAGCGCCTTTTCAGGGAAACTTTGTAACTAAATTGTCGTCTGCTACTATAAGAATCGTAGTTCCTCAATTTGCCACATGTGGCGCTCTCATCTGAGAAGAAATAAAAATCCGAGGGCAGTCAGAAAAGGCGATCGCGGTAGTGGGCTGTTTACCACCATTTCCGCCACAGGTGTGCGGTTTCCTTGTAGTACTTCGTTTCATTAGCATTAAACGCTCATTCATTCCTTCTCCACTCATTCATTATTTTTCCACTCCAATCAATTTTTCCTGCGCACAGTAGAAAAAAAACACATTTTTTGGCAAAATTGGGCACAAAATACCTGAACTACATTGCTAAAATACATGTATTTCAGCACCATGTAGTGGAAAAACATCCTGATACTACATCACCTGATGTAGTTCAAATACAGCTACACAATATATTTCAGAATTTGGAAATATTATTTGAAATACATGCATGAAATGTATTTTGTAGTTAAGGTATTTTGTATATTTTCTTGAAAATACTTTCTAATATCAGTATATAAAAATTATATTACAAATCCCTGGAGTGTATAATAAGTCTAGGAATTTCATGGTCAAAGAGTGGGAGTACACAGAGCCACAAAGAGGGGTGGCATCATTCCGGGGGGGGGGGGGGGCAGTAGAGTCCTGGAGTATGTAAGAGATGCACAGTAGAGATCTGTGAAGCATACAGATGCACAGTACACATCAGGGTTGCGCAGTAGGCACATATGATACATGAGGCTGCGCAGTAGATGCGCACGACATGTTGGGTTTCGCAGTAGACACATATGACACATAAGGCTGCGCAGTATATGCGTACGATATTAAGGGATGCACCTTAGGCACATATAGTACACAACGCTGCGCACTAAATGCGTACAATGTGTAGGACTGCGCAGTAGGTATTTATGGAGCATAGGGATGTGCAGTAGGCGCTTATGGAGTACAAAGTTGCACAGTAACTTTTTGGTGATAACGACTATATACAAGAATTTTTGTTCAAATTTTCATCAGTATTCGCACGTATGAACATGAAACAATTAATCTAGAAAAATTGACATTTGGTCCCGTCTTCGGCCACTCACTCGTGCTTCAGTGAGTACTTAATATTTATGTTTTTTTATTGTAAAATGAAAAATAAAAGCTCGGACAATGTTATTATCGGAAAATTATTTATTTGACATTGTCGTACAAGGTAATTTTTGGACAATTTCTACTTTTCTGTTTCGGTAACTGGTCCAGCGCGGCGAAACATAGCACTGCTTAGTACTGCTGCCGGTTCATGGGTGGGATGAATGTTGCATCAAGGTGGCCCAAGGGGGGCATTTGACATTTTCGAAAGACATTGATAATAGTATATTATAAACAACGTATTTTTTATCCGTTCTTCGTAATAACTTTACTCATATGACACTTAAAATTATTCTCATTTTCGTTCGGAAAAAATGGCTGTTCAACCTTCTTTATATAATCGAATTACAGAGTAAAAAATTTACTTTTTGTTCATTCATAATGTATCCCCTAAGGGTTTACATGACTTACATTTCTTATAACACTTCCTTCTACATGTTTTATAAAATCTGATCCTTACTATTTACAGTTATTTACACCCATTTACATAAAATCTTATATCTGAAGCCTTAATTCTATTTTTGACGATAGCGCGATTTGAGAAACGTTAGCGAACGAGTGAGCGAGTGATGGAAAGCGAGAGTGCAAGCGAGAGAGAGAGAGAGAGCGATAACGCAAACGCATCCTAATTTACTTATGCTACTACACAATCATTACTTACAAATCTTTACGCTTCTAATTTAAGCGACTTCAGTTTCCTTTTTCTTTCACTTCTCTTGTACCTCCATTTTGCCATTTTTTGCATCCATTCTTTCATTCATTTTCATTTGCTCCCATAGCATCCTCTAACTCCTTCATCCACTCTTTCCCCAAAAAATCCTCCCCTAGAATCTTTACCACAGTCTCTTGCCAGCTTCCTTTATCTTCCATCCCTCTCCTACATCCTTGTCATACATGATCCCATGTTTCCTCTTCCCATTCACATATTCTGCACTTCCTGTTATCTTTCTTTTCCCAATACATACTTGCCGTTACCTCGTTTCCCAATCTAAATCTTGCTATTCTGGTCCATCTTTTCTCTCCTCGTCCCTTTTCTAAATACTTTGGTACTCCTTCCTTTTTTACCATCTTATGCCATATATTATACATATTTTGATTCCTCAATCATCCCCCATCTTTCTATTAAGTTTCTTTCTCTCTCCCTTTTTTCCACTTCTTCATAGTTCACTCCAGTCCCGTCTTCTGTATCTCTAGCCTTAATGAAGTCCCTCCTTTCTTCCTCCCATCTCGTTAATTCAATCGCCCTCCCTCTCCTTTCTTCTACCTCCATCAAACACTTTCTCGCTAACTCCCCTCCCTTTCCCTCCCTCAGCTTTGTCTCAAAGTTCCATGCCCTCTTTCCCGCTCTAGTACTTAATTTATCCCTTTGCGCTTCTTCTCTTATTATATGTCCGGCGTCCTCCAGTCTACCGCTAGCGTCGACCTTATATACCTTTCTTGTAAACTTTCAATCTCTTTTCTTTCTTTCCATCCCCATATCTCTGCTCCATAACCTAATACCGGCCACACCAGCGTATCAAATAACTACATTCTCCTTCTCCAATTTTTTTAAACCTTCTTTTTCCTATTCCCCAAATCTGCTTCATTACCTCTGCTGCTTTTTTATCCTTTCTCTTATATGAGCTCTATAGTCTCCCTTTGCTTGCCAGGTATATCCCAAATACTTAAACTTTTTTACTTCTTCTAATTTTTTTCCTTTCCATCTCCCCGTTCATTCTTTCCTTCTTCTCCCTCCTTTTCTAAACCTCATAATCTGTGCCTTCTCTAATTCAAATTCAACTTTTTTCCATCTAAGTATTCCTCTAATCCTGTAATTAATCCCGCCATCCCGTCTTCATCCTCTGCCATCAAGTTCTTCCAAGTTTGATATCAACATATTAAGTAAAAGTGGGCTCAAAGGGCATCCTTGCCTTACCCATCTCACCAACCAGAAACTATCTCCTACTTGCTCTCCTAACTTTACCTTGCTTTTTGTATCTCTAAAAATTTCCGATACTCTCTTCATTAATCCTTCTCGTATCCTCTTTTCCACCATAACTTTTTCTATCTCGCCTCGGTCTAATGAGTCAAACGCCGCCTTCAAGTCCACGAACACTGCTATCGTTGCCCCTTTCTCCCTTTTAATCCTCTTATTTACTAAGTAGTTCAGAACATGTATGTTGTCCATTACCCCCATCCCTTTTCTAAACCCTGTCTGATTCGGTGGCTCTATCTTTTTCTTCACAACTTCTTTCTTTAACCCCTCCGATATAACAGTCACATATACTTTATACAGTGTTGGCATTAGTGTCACTCCTCTATAATCTTTAACCTCCTCCCCTCTGCCTTTCTTTACTATCGCTATCACTACTCCTTCTTTCTATAACTCCATCCCATTCCCTTCCTTCTCTATCTCCTGTTCTCGCATTGAAATCACCACCTATTATGAGCCTTACCCCTTGCTTATTTTCTACCATCAGTTCTCTCATCTCCTCTGATTTCTCCTGCATATCACCGTTCACATAAACCCCCACTATCTTCCACCTCTCTCCTCTCATATTTATCTTTTCCACTATTAATCTTTTTTTATGTTCTTTCAACTCTTTTTTTATCATTCTCTGTTATACATTCGTTCGTTACTTCAATCACCATTCCTCCCATTGCTCTGCCCTTTTTATTCTTCCTCTTTGCATTTTGAACCTGCTATTTGTAATCTCTTGGTAATTTTCCCCTTACTTTTTCCCATCCCTTTTCATCTAGCCACGTCTCCATCATTACTACTACATCCTATTGTGTCAAGTTTCTCATAAACTCCCTATCCTTTCTTTCCAAGCCTGCTATATTCCAGTAGCATATCCTCCAATCTTCACGACTTTCGTTTCTCGTCTCTTCTCGTTTCTCACTATTTCTTATTTCTTAAACTCCCGTTCCTTTCTCTCCTAGTTTCCCGATACCACATTTTTTACTTACTCTTCCCTGTCCTCGCCCCAATTTCACCATACACCTTCTATCTGTATTCTCCCATACTTAACCCATGTTCTTTTTCCCTTTTTTCTTTCCTCTTCCGCTACTTTCCTTAACTTATACTGCATCTTCCTTTCTACCCATGTCAAATCATCCTCTATTCTCTCCGAGCTTCCATATAACACCCTCTTCTCTGTCATCACTTCCCTCTTATGTTCCTATTTCTTTAGTTTCACTAGTACCATTCTCTCACCCCTTCGCTCTTCCCTTCCTAGACTTCGTACTTCCTCTATCTCTACCTGAGCATCAATCCTTCTGTAGTACTTCTTCCACTCCTTCCATCAGCCCCTTCCCCTCTAATCGTAGACCCTTTATCATTATGTTTCTTTTTCTTTCTTCTCTCTCTTTCTTTTCTGTTCTTTGTTCTATGTTTCTCAGCCTTTCCTTCCCCTCATTCCCACTCTCCCCACCTCCGAACTCACGGTTTGAGCTTTCAATTTTTTTCATTCTACCTTACAAGTCATCTACCTTTTTATTAGGCTCTTCCTTCTTTTCTAGCCTTCGCTTCAACATCCGCATCCTTTTCTCTAGCTTTTCCCTGACTTCTTCTCATTTCCTCATTTCTTTCCTAAGTTCGGCCATTTCCTGTCTACTTTCTTTCCTTATTTCCTCCACCCTTTTCTCTTGCTTTTCTTCGTACATTCCCATTATTCCTATCATCATTTCGCGCGTTTCTTTTAATCTTTCCTTTTCAATCTGATCTTTATCCTCAGCTCTGTCTCTTTCTGTCCCCTTATTTTTCTCATCCATTTTTGGATTTTTCGAACTTGCCCCTATATCTTCCCTGTCTTCACTGCTTCCCCTCTCCCCTCTCTTCCTTCTGATGAATGCCCCAATCGATCCCACGCTCTTCGCCCTCAATCTATTCGTTTCTAACGTTTTTCTATACTTTCCCCTTGCCCTCCTTTCTTTGTTCTCCCCTTTCGGTGTACTGAAAACTTCCTGATCTGAATCCCTGCATTCCTTGCTAGTATTCGTTCCGCTAGCCATGAATCCCATTCAAACGATCCCGCCTTCTATCGTTCTTTGTCTCCATCTATCGTCGCGTCTACCTGCCTTGCCTTTCTCCTTCTCTACCCAGCCCTCCTACGTCCAACCTGGTCCTCCCACCCTGTCACAAACCTCAAACCCACCTAACCTCAACTTCCACACAAATCTGTCCTGATCCCCAAAAATACCCTCACCCCCTTGATAATCTTTCAATCTCTCAATCAATCTCTCACAAGCGAACCCCTCTACTTACATCCACAATCCACTCACCTCAAATTTCACCGAAATTATCAGAAAAACATATTATTCGATATTATTGATTACGTTTAGTTTATGATATTACCAAATAATAAAAAAGGAGAAACTGTTCATACTGAATTCTTATAGATCTCCCTTACTACATAAATGAAGAACATTTAAGACATAACATTATTTTTTGTTGACTTCAAATGTTGGTAATAAGAATGTTTCAAAATAATTTGTTTCAGAAATTGGCAAATAATAAATATCGGGAGACATCTTTTTTTGATCAAGTATCACTTTATCAGTTTTAATTATTAGCTGGTTAATTTTTATCACAATATTAAATTACGTAGAGATTGAATTTTTTTTTCAATTAAGTACATAAATTGGTCATTTACACCAATGCTATATAATTGAACATTGGCTATAATTTGTATGATAAAAGCTTATTTATATTTGAAATTCATCGATTCCATTTATGTAATTTTCATCAATGTTTGTGATGTTGTGAGATGAGTATCTGAATTCAGATTTCAAAAGTACATGTAAAAATGTTTTGAATTTTTCAGTAATTAGTTTGAAATGTTATGATTAATTCCAATTTTCATTTAAATCTAAAGCAAAAGTTATTTGAATGTTTCAACTAAAATAATTTTTCATTGATTTTTATGTTTCAAAATGATTAATTAATTACTGATTCATCATTTTTCGCAATATTAAAATACATAGAGATTAAATTTTACTTTTTTTGTTGTTAAGTTACATGCATGGTTTATTTACATTAAGGTTATGTAATTTAATATTTGATATAATCTGTACAATCAAAGCTTATTTGTGTTTAATACATATCTCTGTATTGCAATTATATAATTATTAAAAATTGTTGTGACTAATTCTCGATTATAAAATTAAACTTTCTGCATGATTCAGAAAAGGAAATGGGAAAATTTTAAGATTCTCTAAATTAAAGTTTAAAATTTCAACCAAAATCTGACGGTCAAATAGTGACTGCATTCTTTCGTCTGTAGTTTTTCGCACGTTATTAACAAAAGGTTAAAATTCGACGCATGCTTCCACATTTTTCATTATGATTGGAGAACAGGTGAATATTTAATTATATTATTAGACTCATTTCAAAGATAAGATTCCAAGCTTTAATTTATCGAAGTGTAAGTTGTTTAAATTCAGTTTCCTGAAACATGCAGAAGTGGGACTTAATCTATCGCTGAGATAACCGTGAAAAAAGGGAGGCATGTATATGAATTCAATTTTCAAAATTATATTTAGATTATGCTTTAATTATTCAGCGATGTGATTTCGTATGCTGTTGTTTCTTTTTTTAATTACTTAAACGTTTGAATGCAAGTGATTGCTTAATGATTTTTATAATTCGCTATGTATTTATTGTCCGTCGGAGAGGGCAGTTTGAATAACAGTGACAATTCCTTATCAGCACCAGAACAACGTTTAGCTCCCAGAACTGATGGATGATATAGTGTAAACAATGTTTCATAAGATTATACAAGAACGAAGATTTGGAGATATAGCAAAGACAGCTACATTATCACCACGAAATGTTGATGTCGAAGAAATCAATTCTAGAGGCATTTGCAATGACTATTAACAAAAGTCAGGGACAAACTTTCGATAACATCGGAGTAGATCTTCGTAAAGATGTATTCAATCATGGAATCATGGACAATATTGTACGTAGCCTTTTTCGCGAGTTAGGTTTCGGCAATAATTATGGATTTTCTTAGAAGAAAAACGACAAGATAACTTTGTTAAAAATTATGTGTTCACAGAATTATTTAAATAGATTTTATTTTGAATACGATACACACATCAGCATGATACAATTTCTTTCATTCTCATTACACTATTTTTGTCATGATTTTTTATCATACTTTCATAAGAATCTCAAACGATTGAAAAACATCAATCATTAGGTTCAATTTTCGAAACTGTGATCAATCGGAATAAATAAAACGCGCGCGTTTTAGCGTGCGTTCGATCTCGCTCGTTTAAAACTAAGACAGCGTTGACAATATATAATTAATTTTAATTTCAGTAAAAATTATTGGACAGTTGAGTAGGATAAAGGACAAATAACTTACTTCTGACCGAACACACATATTATAATGTTAATTGAAAATAACTAAAATTATTATTTTCATTCTTGAATATGAGATTACTATAAAAAATACTTGGACGTGATTGATAATCTGGATGGGTCAAGAGAATGCCAGCGAGGAAAGACGAAATTTCATCAATTTCGCCCAGGCTGACATAAGTAGGCGTATTTTAAAAGCTTTCCCTCGAAATTTATGGCCTCTCATAAACTTCAAGATCGTCAATCCTCAGACGCCCAGCCTCAGGCAATTAAGTACATCAGGCCAAATCTGACCACGAAAGTAAAATCATTTTTGAGTGTGCAATTATCATGGATTTGTAAACAAAACACTCTGAATCTGTACGACCTCTCGCGATTCCAACGATATGTTGTTTTTATCGTTGCACTGCAGATAGCTCTAAATTCTCTCCTCTCTGTACAATGTTCCAGAACATATTGTCTTCCTATCCTTTTGAAGATTTATCTGGAGGAAAAAGAACTTGGACCTGTCTGCAGTGGTGCCTGCGATTTCTTCAATTGCGTTTAATTGGACAAGGTGCCAATATAAATGGTAAAATTAATTCTTACATTGAACTTACTTAGATTACTGAACTCTCCAATCAGGGGTTAGCAGTCTAAATTCTCGAATTGTTGAGTCGCAACAACTACATTTTTTTTTTTTTATATACTTTCTGTTAATTTTATATCCTTTTAAAATTTGTCTTTGATCTCAAACTCATCCCTGCTGAAAATTCCTGTACAGGAATCTCGAAGGATCCTGTACATGTTTCCGTACTGGAACCTGTACATGTTTCTGTACAGGAACCTGTACACGAACCTGCACAGGTAATCTTTACGGTTCCTGTGCAGGAATTTGGCGAAGGAAACTGTACATGATCCTGCAAAGGAAACTGCACCGACAAAGGAACCTTTGAATGATCCTGTCCAGGTGCCTATACAGAAACGTGTATAGGATCCTTTATAGAAAGCCGTCAAAGGAACCTTTGGAAGGATCCTGTACAGAAACACGTATAGGGTCCTTTACAGAAAACAATTGCGAAAACTGATGTCGCTTACAGCTATAAATTTGCCTTCCTTTTATTCCCTTGAAGAACCAACTCACTATCGAGCGAGCCAAGCCACCAGCGAACCCTCGCGGATTAGTTCCCATGCAGGTTCATGTATAGGATCCTGGCCATGTTCCTGTACATGAACTCACACCTCAATTTACTCTGTGAAGGAACCCTTACAGGAACATTAGAAGGTCAGCTTCTATACAGGTTCCTTTGCGAGACCATGCAGAGTTTCCTTTGCCAAATTCCTGCACAGGAACCGTCAAGATTACCTGTACAGCTTCGTATGCAGTTTCGTGTACAGGTTCCTGTACAGGAATTTTCAGCTGGGATATTTTACTCGTAATCTTCTCTTCTCCAATTTTGGCATGTTTTGGCACTTTCTACCGTTCTCTGTACACCTTTGTTAATTTATTATTTCTCGTCTCTCTATTCATTAACAGATTCAAGAATGGCCTTGCAGGGGCAATTTAGCTATAGCCTTTAAAATCTTCGAAATTCTCATAATAAAATTGTACAGCCCTTCTACTTTGCCAAGAAATTTAATCTTAGGAAATTTATGACGTACTTGCAGCTATTGAGCAAGTACCTAAATTTTGTGAATACTCATTACAAGGGCCTCACCCTCATCTCCTACTACTCGATTTCCATGATTTCCATTCCACGCCTACGCCTCTTACCTCGCACTTCCTCGACCAATCACGAACCGCGACGTCATTAATTCTCTTAATTTAACAAATTTACTAATTTCTGCACCCTTCCCTTTACTTCGTCATCGACAGTCACTCAATAATATTTTTGTCGTAGTACCGAGCTCGTCTCCTCTCAAAAACTTCACTTATATTTCACTTCATAGTAACCTTACAAATTTATACAATACATTTTACATTTTACTTGTATGTGCAAATCTTCATTTATATTACTGAGAATATATGTTTTTAGCATACAAGATCTTGTTCGTTTTTTTATTCATTAAGAATACCACGAGTGACTTAAATTCGCAACCAGTAAAAAATGATCAAAAGCACGAATCTTGTTTTGCGTTGGCACTTAACTCCGCTACGCATTCATGGCGCTACGGGACAGCTCAAAATGACATTATAGAGTTTACATCATGATCCAATTCACACCAGGTCTAGCCACGCGCAAGTAAATACAATTGCAGCCAATCAGCAACGATACCAGCTACACTGACATATTGAATAAATGTACAGCTGGCGGCTGTGATGAATGTTAACCAAGGTGGCTGTGGAGCTTGTATGCGAGAGTTTGACGAAAATGGAACGTTTTTTGACTAGAACTTGAGTGGGTTGGATCATGGTTTACGTTTAGGTTTGGGTTTGGGTCGCTTGACCTGCCCTTTTTCTCCCTCCTTTTCCCTGCTGAATGAGCACTTTGCATCCTTTTTAATCATGTTCTATTATTATTAGATCTGGGTTGAGACCTTAGCAGCCCCTGACGCTTGGGGAATCCCGTTACGTCCCCTTCTGAGCCTAAGCGTGACTCCGTAGCCCTCTCCATAAGGATAGAACCACAGCCACGCTATTGGCTGATATCTCTGACTCACTGATAAAGTAATTACCTGTGAGTGTCAGACGTTTCCCCGCAATCGCAGGGCAGTAACAAAGGATGTGAGTAGATGTCTCATTATCCTTTCCGCACAAACGACAGAGGGTACTTTCTGCAAGCCCTATCTTATGTCTGTGATATCCTAACTTCCCATGTCCTATAAATAGTTCTGTTAGGATTTTGATTCCATTCCTCTCGAGCTTGAGTATTTCCCTAGCTTGGTTGGAGTTAAGCTTTGAGCCCAAGAGTGTTTTGGCCTGTCTGCACCAGAGACCAAGTCCCACTCATTTTATAATTATAATTCCAAAATTCCAGATAGAAGTCTTGAATTTTAACCTTTTTTTGAAACGTCTTGTTGATATGGATATATATATATATATATATATTGAACGTATGACCAAAATAAGTTGTCAATCTCGATAAAGGAGATATACCCACTCATTCTGATGTTCCTCAGTCAGCCAACTGTTAATTACTTCAGTGACTGACCTGCTGGAAATACCTACCACTGGCTCGGGTCCAGTAAAATTCCTTCCTGCTGCTAGCTTGGCTAGCCTATCCGATATCTCATTGCCCTTGATACCACTGTGTTCCGGGATCCATAGCAGAGTGACTCGGTTTTCGGTCGCTAACGTATTTAGTGCCTCAAAGCATTCCCATACTAATAGCGACGTAGTCGTTGTTCCATTCACGGCCACTATAGCAGCCCTGCTGTCTGAGCAGATGCGGATGTTCCTTTTATTGCCGTGCTCTCTTGCCTTGTAGGCACACTGGAGCATGACCATAATCTCAGATTGTAGAACTGTGGCGTAGGACCCCATCTCAATTGTGAAGCCCATTCCATTCCTTCTACGATATACGCCGGCTCCTGCATTCTCCTCGTTCCTGGAGCCATCTGTAAACCATTTGTCTCCATCAAAGGGCAGGTATGCGTCGCCGTTAACCCATTCCTCCTTCGTGGATAGGCTAACTCGATACTTCTTGTCGAAAAGGTGGCGAGTGACCATTTTGTCCCTGGGCATGTTCAGGGTCGGCCTTCTCGCGATGCCGACTGGGATCTTCACTGCTGTCGAGATCCTCCCGTCATTCACGAAATTTAGCCTCGAGGCCGCTTTCGCAGCCACGGCCTTGATGGTAAGATGGCGGGGCTTTAAGCCTATTAGTGCCCCCAGTGCCATCTTGGGTGTCGACTTCAAGGCTGCATTGACGCCTCTCAAGATCAGTCCCCTGATCCTTTCCAGTCGAGACTTCACAGTGGACAGCGCGACCCAGCTCCACCAGACTACCGCCGCATAGGTTAACCTGGGTCGCAAGATCGCTGTATAAATCCATATAAGTGTCTCCGGTTTCAAGCCTTATTTTCCAGGTGCTCATTGCATAACAGCTTCTTATCCAGAATTACTCCTAGATATTTAGCTCGTTCTTTGAATTCCAGTTGTTGTCCTCCAAGTTTCAATGTACTCGTAGTTTCCCACTTGTACCTTCTGGTGAAAACAACCGCATCTGTCTTACTAGGATTA
>CAKNXH010058109.1:30278-60798 GCA_932178445.1 Andricus quercusramuli | reverse complement strand
AAAAATTGAATTTCTATACCTTTAATTCAATAGTAAGCTTCAAAAATTATTAAAAAAATTTTTTAAATGTATATGTATATATCATTTTGAAAATTTAATTCATATACAGTCATTTAACAACGTAACAATGACTTTAAACAAATAATTAATCAATCAGTTCAAAAAATAAGAAGCATGAAATTATAGCTTTCATTAAAAAATTCAATTATTTCTCACTTTATATTTTTTCAAGCATTATAATACATCACTGCAGTAGCGTCTGAGACTATATCGCCATTCATCTAATCTCATCGAGTAGCCTATAGTCACGAAGGAATAGTATACTATTTCTTCGTGACTATAGTTACATGTCATTGGCACATACAATACTATCGGCGGGAATATAACGCGCATATATCCTGATAAAGAACATCAAACATAAAAAGTAATATTGAGAGTGGGTGTGAGGCGGGATATAGCAAATTGGGAAAGTGAGGTTAGGTTAGCAAGGAATCGGGGGAATTTGTGGTCAGGAGTCTTGGGCCTGCAAGGGTCAAGGGTGGTGCTCGAAAATTTGGGGGGATGTTAAGTGAGGGAAAGGGGTGTCTGCAAGGGCTGTGAGGAATAGAAAAAAAAAAAAAAAAAAAAAAAAAAGGGAAATAAAGAAAAATTTGGCGGCAATAGACAGCATTCTGCAGAGACATCTGGCGGTAGCAGAGGGTACTGCATGGAGAGGTCCCAGTTACCGGCGGCAAAGCGGGAGGTTGGTAGTGAGAGTACTGGTAGTGACGGTGACGGGGAGAAAATTTTCCACGTGCCACGACAGCCAACAGAGCGTGGCTCAGTGTCTAGTAGCGCGTCAGGGAGTGGGAGAAAGCGGGACAGTGGGAACGAAGGAAGAGAGAAGGTGAGGGAGAGAACATCGAGCGTAAGTGACGGGGAGGATCTCTTGAAAAGGAAAAGAGACAGCCAAGAGAGTCCGGACAAAAGCGTGGTAGAGAGTCCGTTTAAAAAAAGCGGGAGAACCAGTAGGACACCCCCCCCCCCCCAAAAAATGGGGGAAAATGTGGAGAAGGAGGCTCTCGGTATACTGATAAGCGAGATCAGGGGGCTGAGGGAGGAATTGAGAATTAGAGATGAGAAATGGGAAAAGGAGATGAAAGAGATGAGGGAGAGAGTAGGGTCGTTAGAGAGGGAAAGAAAAGAAAAAGAAATTAAAATAAAGCAGATGGAAGAGGAAAATAGGGTGTGGAAGGAAAGGACGGAAAAAAGGCTTGAGAAGATGGAGGGCAGGACGGAAATGGAAGGCGGAGGTGGGGGGAGCGAGATTAAAGGTATTTGGGAGAGGGTAGAAAATCTGATAGAAGAGAAAGTGGGAGAGCGTAGGAGTGAGAAGGAGGAGAGGGCGGATAGGGAAAGGTTAAGGGCAATGGAGTTGAGAATGGAGAGAAAAGAGAAGGCAGACAGGAGGAATAATATTGTAGTAAAAGGGTTGAAGCTAAAGAACGGGGAAGAAAGAGAGGGTGTGGAAGCGCTGCTATAGAGCATAGGGTGGGTCAAAGGCAGGGTAGGGAAAGTTAAGTTGGAGGGGAGAAAGGACAAGGAAGTGGCGGTTGTGGAGATGGAGAGCTGGGAAGAAAAGTTGGGGGTAATGAGAAATAAAAATAGGATACAGGATAGGAGAGTTTTCATCGATCACGATTTAACGAGAAAGGAAAGGGATTTGCAGAGAATGCTGAACGACAGGGCTAGAAGGGAGAAGAGTGAAGGGAGATCGGCGAAGGTAGGATATAGAAAAATAAAAATAGACGAGAAAATGTGGGCGTGGGATGAGGAGAAAGAGGTGTTGAAGGAGGTGCAGGGGAATTTGTTTCGTAGGCATTAGGGGGGTGGGGGTAATGCAGGATAGAGGAGGATTGAAGGTGTTGTATTGGAACGTAGCAGGGATAAGGAAGAAGGATGAGGAGTTCTGGAGGTATGTACAAGAATTTGATGTTGTGGGACTGGTTGAGACGTGGGTAGAAAGAAAGGAATGGGACAGAATAGAGCCAAAACTGCCAAGGGGGTACAAGTGGAGACTCCAGGAGGCGGTCAGAGTGAAGAAAAAAGGAAGGGCTAGTGGGGGAATTATAACGGGGGTTAGAGATGGATTAGAGGAAGAAGTTCATGGAGAGAAAGAGAGGGAGGCAGTGCAAATGAGGGAAGTAAAAATAGGAGGGATACCGTGTAACTTTGTGACAGTGTACAATAAGGATGGGATGGAAAGAATTAAAGAAAGGGTGGAAGAATTGCTAGGCGAAAGAGAGGAGGGTATGGTGATACTGGGTGGGGATTTTAATGCGAGGATGGGAAGGGAAGGGGGCCTTTACAGGGAAGGGGAGAGCTTCAAAAGGAATTCGAAGGATAGGATAATAAATAAGGAGGGAGAGATTCTAAGGGACTGGATGGAGCATAGAGGGTGGGCAGTGGCGAATGGTATGGCTAATGGGGACGAAGAGGGAGAATACACGTATGTAAGTAAGGTGGGGGTATCGGTGATAGACTACGTGGTAATGAATATGCAAGGATGGGAGGAGACGGAAAAATTCGCAGTAGAGGGGAGGGTGGAATCAGACCATCAGCCATTAAGTCTGTGGATAAGAGGTGAGGGTGGAGGAAGACAAGGCGGGGAAGAAGTCTCGATAGGGGAGAGGGTGACCTGGACGAGGGAGGCGATAGAGAAGTATCAGGAGCGGCTAGGAAAGGTAGGCTTTGGAGGGGAGTCTGTGGAAGAGATATGGGAGGATCTGAAAGAGAACGTGAAAGGGTGTGTGCAAAAGAAGGTATTCAGAAAGAAGAAGAAAGGAATGGTGAAGCCATGGTGGGATAGGGAATGTAAAAAGATGAAAAGGAAGGTGAAGAGGAAGTACAAGAAGTGGAAAGAGGGTAATGCGAGAAGGGAGGAGTACGTAGAAACGAGGAAGGGGGTTTAGATTGATGTGTAAGAAGAAAGAACAGGAAAAGGAGAAAGAGCTGGAAGAGGAGTTAGCAAATGTTAAGACGGAGGGGGACGTCTGGAAGATAATAAATAGGTTTAGGAAGCGCAGGGTGGGGGTCAGCGAGAAGATAGGGAGTGAGGAGTGGAGGGAATTTTTTAAAGAATCGTTCCAGGGCTCAGATTCAAGGAAGACGGATGGGGGAAGTAGAAGAACGGGGGAGGCAGAGATTGAGGAGTTGAATGACGAGGAGATAGAGAAGCAGATAAGGAAGTTGAAAAGGTCAAAAGCAGCAGGGCTGGATGGGGTAGAGAACGAAGCATGGCTGTTTAGTACACAAGAGGTTAGGGAGAGGCTGAAGGAGGTAGTGAAGAAAGTTTGGAGGGGTGAGGGATTCCCAGGAGGGTGGAGAGAAGGCTTAATAGTGCCACTGTATAAGAAAGGGGATAGAGATATGCAGGAAAATTATAGAGGGATTACGCTAATGAATACGGCGTATAAAGTATATGCGATGGTGGTGGCAGAGAGACTGCGGAAGGATGTTGAGGGGAAAGGAATATTGCCGGAGACGCAGGCGGGATTTAGGGCGTGTAGGAGTACTATCGACAATATTTACGTGCTGCAGCACGTGGTAGATAGAGAATTAGCGAAGAAAGGGGCGAGAGTGTACGCGTTTTTTGTGGATCTCAAAGGCGCGTTTCCATCGGTGGATAGGGGGAGGTTGTGGGAGGCGATGGAGGATAGGGGAGTAGAGAGGGGCCTAATTGAAAGGGTAAGGTTGATATATGAAGAGACAAAAGACAAGGTAAGAGGAGGGGAGGGGATTTCGGAGGGATTCTGGATGGATAGGGGGTTAAGGCAAGGGTGTCCACTTAGCCCAACGCTTTTTGCGATTTTAATTGCGGATATGGAAAGTAAGCTGGAGGCCGGGGTGGTAGGAGGAGTCAGGATAGGAGGGGTTAGAATTTGGTCACTAGCGTATGCAGATGACATAGTGTTGCTGGCAAGCAGCGAGGAGGCCTTAAAGGAGATGATTAAGAGGTTGAGAAGATACCTGGATAAAAAGGGGTTAGAGCTGAATGTGGAAAAGTCCAAGGTTATGGTGTTCAGAAAAGGAGGGGGAAGGGATAAGGGAAGGGAGTGGAAGTGGAAGGGAAAGGAGGTGCAGGAGGTGAAAGAGTTTGTGTACTTGGGCTTCGTGTTTCGAAGGAATGGTGGAGTGGATGGTCACATAAAAGAGAGAGTGAGGAGGGCAAATGTAGTGATGAGGCAGGTGTGGGGGTTGGGAAAGAAGTTATTCGCAGATGATTTTGGAAGGAGAATGAAATTGTTTGATTCACTAGTGATGAGTGTGCTATTGTATGGGGTAGAAGTGTGGGGGTGGAAGGAAAGTGAAGAGGTTAATAGAACGCAGGAGAGGTATGTAAAGTGGACCCTGGGGTTGGCAAGGAACACGCCTAATTATATTGTCAGGAGGGAGACGGGGAGAGCGAGTGTAGGAATTCTAGCAGGGAGCCGGGCGTGTAAATATGAGGAGAAATTTTTGGAAGAGGGGGGAAGTAGGCTAGTTAGGGCGTGTTGGTGGGAAAAGGAGAACAAGGGAGGGGGTGGGAAGATGGAGGCTGAGAGGGAAAGGTATTTTAGAATGAATGGACTGCAGATGGATGAAGTGAGAAGGATGCACGAGGAAGGAAGGAAGGTTTATGACGTGGTTAAGCAAAACGGCATGGAGAGAGAGAAGACAGAAGGGGAAGAGAGAATAAGAGAGTCAAGATTCAACGGGAACTATGTGTGGATTATGCCAAGTGCAAGAGCGCAATATTTATGTGAGAAAGGAGAGAAAGGAAGTCAGGAGCTTATAGCGAGGATGAGGTGTGGTTGCATGGAGGGCTTCAATAGGTTCTGGCTCTCGCGAGAGAAGAGGATGTGTGAACTGTGTGGAAAGGGGGATGCAAGAGTGGAGCACTGGTTGGAGGAGTGCGTGGAGGTGGAAAGAAGTGAGATAAGCATGGAGGTATTGTTGCATGAAAAGGGGGAAAAAAGGGCAGTAGCATGGGTGAAGGGAGTGTTGGGTAAGATGGAGATGAAGAGAAGGAAGGAGGAAGAGGAGTGGAGAAGGAAAGATTGTAAATAGGAGAGAAAGTAGATATAAGTAACATGTAAATATTGTAAATAGTAGATAAGTAGTAGGTATTAGAGCGATAACAGAGGTTGGCAAGCGAGGCAATGCGAAAAAGTAGGGATATGCGAGCGAGGCGAAGCGAGGAAGGCAAGGCGATACGAGCGTGCGGCTTAGAGATAAGGAATGGAAGGATGTTAGTTTTTAAGGGTTAGTTTTAAGAAAATTCTGTAAAAAATGGATGTGTAAGCAAATCAATTTTTTAAGGCCAGCAGGCTGAAAAATAAACGTTTATCTATCTATCTACCTTTAATTCAATAGTAAGCTTCAAAAATAATTAAAAAATTTTTTTAAATGTATATGTATATATCATTTTGAAAATTTAATTCATATACAGTCATTTAACAACGTAACAATGACTTTAAACAAATAATTAATCAATCAGTTCAAAAAATAAGAAGCATGAAATTATAACTTTCATTAAAAAATTCAATTATTTCTCACTTTATATTTTTTCAAGCATTGTAATACATCACTGCAGTAGCGTCTGAGACTATATCGCCATTCATCTAATCTCATCGAGTAGCCTATAGTCACGAAGGAATAGTATACTATTTCTTCGTGACTATAGTTACATGTCATTGGGACATACAATACTATCGGCGGGAATATAACGCGCATATATCCTGATAAAGAACATCTGCGCCTGGATTAAAAATGTAGAAAAATTACTGAAATACATTTTATTTCATGCCGTGTATTGACAAAGTCAGTCATAACAAGCAAAGATATAATATCTTTAATAACAACTTACATTGAAATAATTATGGGCGATCGATAAAATGAGAAATATACTTTTTTAATTCTGTTAGTTTTAATTTTAAAATATAGAGGTCACCCTATGACTTACTATAGCTAACAGAAATTCTTCCTCCATGAAATTACGAGTTTTCATCTATAGGATACATATTTGACCAATTAATAGCTAAGTGTTCATTCAATTATAGTGATCAGATAACCAATTTTTGCAACAATTTTAATTTAACTTAAACTAGATCGTCATGCGCGCGCTCGAAGCGCGCGCCTATGTGAATTTTTCTTGTATGAATGTTAAAAGTTAATAACGAAGAATCTTCTAAGGGGCAATGTCATTACAAAATACATTATTATAAGTAATTGGTAAATTATAAATTTTTCGTAATATGTTGTACGGAAATGGAATATATATTTTCTGAAATTTAGATATCAATAATTTAAAGTACCGTAGGGGGGGGGGGGGCCCCACAAAAATATTACCAATTTCGGACAAAACACCTTACGTATGATTCGATTAGAAACGCTTTACATTCCGAACATTTGAAGTAAAAAATATTGCGTTTTTAACAAAATAGATGTATACTTGAGAAAATAGTTCAATTTTCAGCCAAAAAAATTAATTTTCGACAAACGAGTTATATCTCCATCCAAGAAAGATTTCTGGAGTCAGACATTTAAACCGAGCAGTTTAGGTCCCAGAAGCTGGAATTACAACATTGTTATATAGATATGGGCACTATGCCATAATTTAGTGCCTATTTAGTGCTAATTCATGCTGCAAAAAAAAATTTGGTGCCCGGTAATTTTGGTCAAAAACACGTAGTAGTGCCAGCTTCACTTGAAGCCACAATTCCGGTGTGCAAAACTCGGAAACTATCAGTGATATAAAATTTTTCTTTGTGCAGGAATTTATTGCTTATTTAGTGCTAATTTATGCCACGAAAATTGAATTTTGTGCCCGGATATTTTGGTCAAAAACATGTAGTAGTGCTGGCTTCAGGTGACTCTGGGATGTGAAACTCGGAAACTATAAGTGGTATCAAATTCTCCTTTGTGCAAGAATTTAGTGCTTATTCAGTGCTAATTTATGCGGCAAAAATTAAATTTTGTGCCTGGATATTTTGGTCAAAAACATGTAGTAGTGCTGGCTTCAGGTGACTCTGGGATGTGAAACTCGGAAACTATAATTGGTATTAAATTCTCCTTTGTGTAGGAATTTAGTGCTTATTTAGTGCTAATTTATGCCGCAAAAATTAAATTTTGTGCCCGGATATTTTTGTCAAAAACATGTAGTAGTGCTTGCTTCAGGTGACTCTGGGATGTGAAACTCGGGAACTATAATTGGTATTAAATTCTCCCCTGTGCAGGAATTTAGTGCTTATTCAGTGCTAATTTATGCCGCAAAAATTAAATTTTGTGCCCGGATATTTTGGTCGAAAGCATGTAGTAGTGCTGGCTTCAGGTGACTCTGGGATGTGAAACTCGGAAACTATAAGTGGTATTAAATTTTCCTTTATGCAGAAATTTAGTGCTTATTCAGTGCTAATTTATGCGGCAAAAATTAAATTTTGTGCCCGGATATTTTGGTCAAAAACATGTAGTAGTGCTGGCTTCAGGTGACTGAGAGATTTGTTCAGCAATGTTAAATGAAGTTTTTTGGAAAATCTCATATCTATTCGTTAAAAACTCACTGAGATATTCACATTTGGAAAAAGTACTCGACGTCTGCCCGCGCTGTTAGCTAATGCGTGGCGAGGACTGCTATGTCAGGCAGCGTTCTCGAAGTTCTGTCTGCGCGGGCAGACGTCGAGTAATTTTTCCAAATGTGAATATCTCAGTGCATTTTTAAGGAATAGATCTGAGATTATTCAAAAAACTTTATTCAACATTGCTGAACAAATCTCTCACTGGAAGTTGTTTGAATGTCGAAGTTACCTAGATACTTTTTACCGGCGAAACCAAGAAAACACAATTATCGTTTGACCTCACTTTGCAATTGAAAATTATTGAACAACAAGCGATTGTTAACCTTTTGATGATTTCCTAGGCATCGCTAGAGTATTTTGAATATGTCCTGCAAATGTGAACTCATTTTAATAATATTTTGCCGAGTTGGAGAATAAAGTTTAATTTCCTTATTCTCTACAATACTGCACTTTCAAAAAAGTTGATTTTTCGATTTTGAAAATTTTCTTTCTTAGAGACGATCGGACAATACTTTTACGCGTTTTCGAGCGTCGAGCTGGTTCTTGCAGCCGGCAGCTCAATTGTGTTAATTATCAATTTTCTTAGGAATCACATTAAACACTTTTCAGTATTATGAAATTTTTTTTTCGCAATTTTTTTAAAACTGCTCAATATATCTTAAAGTTATTTACAAATGAAATTGTTTTTAAATAAAAGAATTAAATTTGTAACGTTCAAATTGTAGATATTTTGATGTTGTAATTATTTTAATACCATTTAAAATTCATAAAAATCTTTTAAATTAAATTTCAAAATATTCAAAAATCTTCATTTTGTTTTAGACTATTTGAAATATTTATACATTTTTTATTATTTTAGAAATTTTCCCATAACTTGTATATATTTAATAGAACCAATCAAATTTTTCATAAAATTTTTTTACAATATTTTGAAATAGAAAAAAATGGCTTATAGAATCTTTGAGAGCATGTTTTGATAATTGTGTTAATTATCAATTTTCTTGGGAATCACATTAAACACTTTTCAGTATTATGAAATATTGCGCAATTTTTTAAAAACTGCTCAATATATCTTAAAGTTATTTACAAATGAAATTGTTTTTAAATAAAAGAATAAAAATTGTAACGTTCAAATTGTAGGTATTTTGATTTTGTAATTATTTTAATACCATTTAAAATTCATAAAAATCTTTTAAATTAAATTTCAAAATATTCAAAAATCTACATTTTGTTTTAGACTTCTTGAAATATTTATAAATTTTTTATTATTTTAGAAACTTTTTCATAACTTGTATATATTCAATAAAATCAATCAAATTTTTCATAAAATTTTTTTACAATATTTTGAAATAGAAAAAAATTGCTTATAAAATCTTCGAGAGTATATTTTGATAATTGTGTTAATTATCAATTTTTTTAGGAATCACATTAAACAATTTTCATTATTATGAAATATTTCGTACTTTTTAAAAAACTTCTCAATATATCTTAAAGTTATTTACAAATGAAATTGTTTTTAGATAAAAGAATTAAAATTGTAACGTTCAAATTGTAGATATTTTGATTTTATAATTGCTGGTTTTACATGAAGATACGAATGTTACTATTAATTAAATAATGATTGTTTCTAAGTTTGACACGTAATGGATACAAATTGAAACATTGTAGACTGGAACAATATTATACAAAAACTTGAAATTTAATTAAATTGAACGTTTTCATTTCTTCAAGTACTGAAAATTCAAATTTTTGAAATTTTCAATATTCGATCTAAAAATATGTAAATTGATTAATTTTAAATGGATTAAGAGTCAGTCAAAATTGTACAGTTTAAACTCCGGACTCGACTTGTATCCCTAGCATTCACCGCCACCAAGCAAATACAAACTTGGCAATCAACCGTATAGACGTAAGAACTCATAGACTCAGCGTGAGTGGCTCGTGGTGTCACCCTCAATCGGTAAGGGGGGAACGTACATAGCCGGCACAACGCCTCAAATTCTTAGCCACCATCATCCAGCTGGTTTTCCCCTTTTAGACTGGAGCCACCTCCCCCCATGCGATGAGTTCTTACGTCCATATCGTCAGCTATGACTTATAATTTAAAATAAAATTTCCTAATTTTGAAGGCTTTAATTAAAAATCATTTAACATTGAAGGCTTTTAATTAGAAATTATATAATCTTTATCGGTTATATTCGATTTTGTTTGACTTTGCAAGCGTTCCTCATTTGAAATATCAATTCAATAATCAATTCCATATAAGTTTCTGGAGTTAATTTTTACATAGAATTGATTGGTGCAGTTAACTTCTAACCTAGGATCAATATTGATTAATTTGTTTCAAATTATTTAATAAAAAATTGCTGTAAGAAAATGAAAATGTATAATACATGTTTCTTTATCCATTTTAAAGAAACATTTATATCATCTTCACTTAATAAACCGGAATGTGAAATATCAATTGGAAAAATAAATATTGACCTAATTACAAAATTAGCATTAGAATTAATTTTTGTGGCAAATCTTTAATATTGTCACTAATTTATTTTCAGTACAAATAAAATAAGAATTAGAATTTCAAAAGTATTTATTATCATTTTAGAGTAATTTGTTATTTTGTAAATCATGCCAGAATCCCTGCTTCTACTTTACCGATGTTTTGAGATAAAAGGGAGAAGCTGCAAGGATAATATATTTAAAATCGTTACACTTAGAGCTGCAAAGCAGCGATTTAACCTACAGAGTCCGTGAAGAATCGAGTGCAAAAATACCCAATTCTTCAAACTTTGATTCGATTCTTTGCAAGTTGAAGCATTGGTCTATCAATACTTTTCTCGATGGGATCGAACGTCGATCCGCTATATGTTTTGTGTGTGTGAGGAACAGAGATGGGTACGTAATTTACTGCAGGTAATTTACGTAGTTTTCTACAGTAATTTACCACGTAATTTACGTCCGAATTTTTCTACATTATGTAAATTACGTGGATGTGGAACTTGCAAATATTTCGATGCCTGTCTGACATAAGTATATAACCTCTGCGTGTGAACTATGGACTTAGGGCTTTCCATGGGATATTTGGAACCCTCGTAGAAATCTTCTTTCTCATCATTGTAACCATTTCTTAATTTAATAACTAGAATTCTTAAATTAATTACGGTTTGGGAGAGGTCATGTCACGTGCTAGGAAATTGAAAAGTTCAAATCAGACAATCGCCATCTTTGTCATGTAATTTACGTAGAAAACCTCGAGTGACTCGTCACTTCGCAATCCTGGTGAGGAAACCTATTATTAGTTTACTTGATAGTAAAACACATATGCGGAGTAGTTATCCCAAGAAAGAATAATGTGTATATATTCTGGGTAACATAACCTTAATAACCTAAAAGTACAGTGATGGGAGATCCTGAAAGAAAGTATCGATCATGAAGGATCGATACTTCAAATATTGTCGACCCGATCAGAGTTCAAAAATCTATCTAAAAAGTATCGATATTATTGGATCGGTGGATGTGCAATAGCTTTTTGTTTTTTTTTAGGTTGTTAAGGTTATGTTACCCAGACTATATACACAGGAAGAACTGACGCCGCATTAATTATTATTATATTATTCCTTCTTGGAATAACTGCTCTGCATATGTTTGACTAAAAAGTAAACTAAAAATATGATTCCTCACACACACAACATATACAGCGGATCGATGTTCGATCCCATTGAAAAAAGTATCGATACACCAATGCATCGTCTTGCGAAGAATCGAATCAAAGATCGAAGGATCGAGTACAGTTGCACTCCATTCTTCACGGACACGTTGAGGATCGCCCACTACTAATTCGGAGGGAAGCACCAAGTTGGTCTTATCTTCTCTGCAAAGCGAGGCCAGGTGTGTTTTTGATACTCGATAGCCATGTGCTTCACGTGAAAAATATCCATGTGATTGACCTAGCTCTGAATCACGATGTGATTATTCTGTGCCTTCCACCACACTGCACCCACAGGATACAACCGTTGAATGTTGCTTTTGTGAAACCTCTCAGTACCTTCTACGCTAAAGAAGTACAGAAATTGATGCAAGCAAATCCTGGTTGACTATTCACCCCGAGGCAAATCTTTTCGCTCTTTGGAAAAGCCGTCGAACAACCGGCAATAATAGCTACAGCCAAAATCGGCTATGCAAAAGCGGGAATTTGGCCTTATAATCCAGATGTCTTTACCGCTGCTGAAATGTCTCCATCTGAATCGTTCGAGATTACAAGATCATAAACTCTATCAACGAGAAAGGTATTTCAGGAATAAAAAAATGTTGATATCCCTATTAGATTATCTTTCCAACAATTATTCTTTTTTCCTACAGGTACAACCCTTAACTTCTGCAGATGGCAGTCTACCTTCTACCAAAAAATCGATCATGAATTCATGGTACCAGCAGATCTTGGAAGCTTTTGAATCTACTAGCAGTGGTACTGTATAAGCGGACTTGCCTGTTCATATCATTGACGATATGAATAGAGCTGATGTGACAGTTATTGGCAACGATCAACCCGTCTTGGAGGTATAATAATTTACTTTTTTTGTAGACCTTGTATATTATTGAAGAAATTTCCTATGCATCAAAATAAAATAAATTATTAATACAAATTTAAAGCAAAATTGATATACAATAATTATCTCGGTTTACAGAGTTTCATACAAGAAGCTATTAGCGGAATAGATGGAGGCAGTAATGTGCCACCTAAAGTCTCGAAACGCAGAACGACGAAGGAAACGGTTTTTAAATCTAAAGCTCGCAAAACAGGTAAAATAGCGATCATCACGACACCTGAATATAAAGAGAATCTTATTCAGAGTAAAACCAAGACCAAGAGATGACCGAGACAAAAATTTGTGTGCAAGCTGTGCAAACGCCTTATTAACTGTCGGCGCAAATGCCCTTAGGAATGCCCATATACTTACCTGTGCAATCCAACGCAAATGTTCTATCAAGGATCACTTTCAATGGGCAGCATGCAAATGCATGCATGCACAGAGCAAATGCTTTCTCCACTGCATTTGCGAATGCTATTCCACGCATTATCGCAATCAAATCTGTATGAGCAAGTGCAAAGGCAGACCCTCGCCCCAAAACCAATGATCTACAAACTCCTCAACAAATTTTAATTACGTACGAATTATGTACAGATGTGATCACATGTATGTTTGATATTTGTTCTGTGACAATGTTCTTTATTTATTCAATTTTCAACTTGTTGCATGAGTTCAAATTTGTTATAATAATGGTTAAATTAATATTATTATTTAATGCCATAGTGCATTCCTATAATGAAAGTTCTTGTTATAAACTTGGTACTTCCGTGTGGTGATCATAAAAACCTAATGAATTATTTATGTTCCTACGTTAGATTAACATAATTGGAGACGTAAATAATAATTATACTGACAAGGGGACCTTTGGGTCTGTTTTTTTTTTTTTTTTTTTTTTAATTGATACTCTCCTCAATAAAAGGTACGTGCCAGAGGTTTTCTGAGAAAAATCAAAAAGACGCAATTTTGACCCATTTTCGAGAAAAATGCATTTCGAAAAGTGCGAACGGATGGTCATCCAGCCGGTGTAAAAGTATTTCGAATCGTCAGTAGCTCCCTAGTAGAGCGCTCGGCTGATAGCCGGAAGTTTTCGCGTTCAATTTTGGCTATCCATACTTTTTTTTATTCATTAAAATGCTTGTTTATTCTTTTTTTGAATAACATTTGATAAAATTATACCATTTAATGATTATTTATTCCTTATTTTCAATAAAAACTCTGTTAATAGTATTTTTATTTCCACTTGTTTGGACAATTGTGCATTTTATTAAAATTCTTTTTTCTTCAATAGTTTCCAGTATCTATATTATCAAATTAAAGTAGGAACAAAGTGAAAAAATACACTTTAAAAACACTTCTAATTCTTCTTAGTAAATATCTATGAAATGAGTCACTACATCCACTGGCATTTCGTATTTATTATTTGAATTTTTATTTGAAATACTTCGTTCCAACTCTAATTTAATAATATAGATACTAGAAGCTAATGAATAATAAAGAACTTTAATGAAATGCACAATTGTCCAAATGAGTGGTAAGAAAAATACGATTAACAGAGTTTTTATTGAAAATAAGGAATAAATAATCATTAAATGATATAATTTTATCAAATGTTATTCAAAAATGGAATAAACAAGCATTTTAACAAATAAAAAAAGTATAGATAGCGAGAATCGAACGCGCAACTTTGCGGCTTATCAGCCGAGCACTCTACCAGGGAGCTACCGACTCTTCGATATACTTTTACACCGGCTCAATGGCCATCCGTTTTGCAATTTTTGAAATGCATTTTTCTCGAAAAAGGGTCAAAATTGCGTCTTCATGATTTTTCTCAGAAAACTTCTGGTACGTGCCTTTCATTGAGGAAAGTATCAATTCAAACAAAAAAAAAGCAGACCTAAAGGTCCCCTTGTGAGTCTACTATTCGCGTGATTCGTAAAACTGAAAACATTTGTTTAATGTATTGAACTAAATTAATGCAATTTTTATTTAAATCAATTTCGATAGAAAAATAAATGAATACCCTGCTTTCAGTAAACCCGCTTTATGTTTTTCGAGAATTGACGCCGCGCGGCGGTTTCGAATGAGATAAGACGCGGGGGGATATGCGGTCCTCACACATGTGTGAAAAAACTGTTGCATAGCGATAAAGCGCAGTACCATAACGGCCTTGCTGGATAACTGCTTCACGTTGCGCAACATTGCGTCAGTTCACTCTCAGTCTTTACATAACCCTGATGTTTACATTCGGAGAACCCCCATATGAGTCGAAGGACAGAACCAAAACTATACTCCAACCGGGATCCGAGTGCACCTTCTTTGTAAAACTATTTTCTGGAAAATTTTCATTATCATATTTAGTACATATTCGTAATCAAATGTTTTTCTAATAATAATAGTCACGGTCTTAATAATCTGATTTTTTCCACATAGCATAGCCTCAAATCACGTTTTAAACTTTTTAGTTATTGACTCAACCCTAATAGAACGGAACGTTCCAAACATAAATTAACGTTATTGTTATTATTATCAATATATAACGCGTAAACCGTAAGTGATAGGTCAAAATCGATGTCAGTTTATGATACGGATATCATATTATAGTGTAGTATATGCGGTACTCAAAACTCAAAAATGACATCCATTCTTACCTATCTCTTACGGTTTACGAGATAATTGTTGTCAAAAATAACAATAATGGGAGGTTCCCCTCAGGTCCAAGACCTGAGGGCGGACATTTGACGCGTTCCGGGAACGTTCCGAAGGTGCCCGCGGAACATTCCAGGAACGTTCCGTGCTATTAGAGAACATTATTGAATAATTTTATATTATTAAAACAGACTACATTATCTTTATTTCACATATATGTTATTCTTTGTTGCAAGTTGTATCAGTTACGGAGCAAGAAAGTGAGCATCGTGTTCAAAGGGAAGCCAAAATTTTTCAAATTGAAAGGTTTAAATTGAAAAAAATGGAATAGTCTGCTGGAAATACGTAGAATACCACTAAATAAATGTTAAATTATATTAATTATCCATTACCCCACTAAAAAAAAGTCAGGAATCGTCACAAATGCTCGGAAGTTCTGACGATTTCTGAACATTCTGACGATTTCTGACGAGTCTGACTATTTCTGAAGATATGTTAATTCATCACCTATCAGGTAGCTCATACGCTAGGACCGCAGGTAGGCCAACCGAAAAGGATGAAGAATTAAATTTTTTTTTCAATGTTGCATATACAGATTCAAAAGTTAGAAATTCAGAATCTGTGGGCTTGGACCATTTCAGATACCTACAAAATTTTTTCTAAAATATTTAAAATTAGGATAAATATGTGAGCGTCCGCATAAAATGGGCCCTTATGGTCGGTTCTAGTTTAGGAGATATTAGCGTTTTTCTATGTCAAGGTTGAAAAGATTATTTTCGGGTTTGAGTAGAGGATAATCCTAGGGCCTATACTGAATCTATTTGCATTTTACTCATGTCTCGAAAGGAACCGGAAGTGGGTATATTTCATGTTCAGAGAAAAAGCATGACACGTGTGCTTATGGTACGCGCTAAATTTAGATGCGTTTTAAGCAGTTTTTTTAATTTCCAACTTCAAAATGCTTCAAAAATGCGACTTGGTTTTCAATAAGGGGTTCGTCTTGGGCTTAAAATGCCGGGAAATTATCCGGCTAAATGACCCTATAGAGTATTCTAACATTACATCATACTGGGTCGGTAACGTCAAAATCTTTAAGGCTTTTATCACTTGGTGGAACGGAAAGAATTGTTTACATAGGAGTTTGACTAACATTAATTTTTTTTTACGAAAGTAAGTAAAAAATTGTAATATCGTTTTGCTTTTCAGATATAAAAACCATTTCACTAATTATTGTTGGCAATTTTGAACGTGAGCGATTTGGCAATCCATCAAGAACAATTATCATGTGCCGTGATTGAGGTTAGTTTGCATTGTTGTGACTGTTGGTGGTAACAGTTTTGGAATTTAAGTAGTGCGTTAAAGTGATTAAAGCATATAGTGTTTTAAAAAGATGCCAAGCGATTATTTTTGCACCTTAAAAGGTGACGTAAGAGAAAGGTGCAAGAGAAAATAAAAATGGTCGAAAACTGTAATCTCCGAGAACGGACTTGGAACAGCTACCTGAGATTACTATGGTTGATCTCGCTAATTATTTTTTTTTAACGCATAGTTATCACACTTTCAATAAATAGAAAGCTTATAAATAATTTCAAGCTTATATAAGTACTTCGAAGCAGGTTTTGTATTGGAAGATGAGCTTCAAAAAAATATGTTCTTGGAAAAGTCAGTCGGGCTCGGGCTAGTCGCCGGCAATTGAGGTTGTAACCTCAATCAAGGCACATTATAATTTTTCTTGATGGATTGCCAAATCGCGCACTTACTAAATTGCCATCAATAATTAGAGACATGGCTTTTCTATCTGAAAATCAAAGCAAGATGTTACGAACCAGCTTTTACTACGAATTAATTAATCTCTGCGTTGCTATTCGGGGATGATGTTGGTAGAGTGCCACAAGACCTCGCTGGTAAGTCGGAGGTAGGAGAGTGGCGGCGAATGCGGCGCATATAAAGGAAAATGCACGATTAAAATTCAAATATAAAGTAAAATATTGTGATAAAATATATTCTGTTTAGGCTAATATCTTACCAATGCTATAAGCATGGAGATAATTCAATTGCAGTTCATTAAAACAGTTAATTAATGTGTTTTCCAAAAAGAGCATCTGCGTCAAGTTGTCCTACCTTGTTTGGTAATGTGGCGCGTTCCGATTTCAGTTCATAATTATTAAATAAAAAACAAATTATGAAGAAAAATTAGTAAAATTTAATAAAAATAAGATACATGTATTTACGTTTAATATTATTGACATAATTGAGGGATTATATCTGCCCAAATTTCAAGAAAAAATGTTTTTTTAACAGTGCAGATTGTCTCACAATAATTTGAAGAGTACTAAAAATGTTGTATTTTAAGATAAGCTTACAGACGTTGTATAAACAATAGATCAAAATTATATTAATAATAAGTAAAATTTATTCTTTTCCAAAACAGTTATAATGGTTCAACATTCAAATAGTATCACTATTTTAAACCCCATAAATATTTATTCTGTCAGAACAAACCTAACCCGAAAACTGGTGAAACGATTTCGAAATACAATTATTCTAAAACAACTCTAAAATACACAATAATAATCAGGATAAAACTTTTTTATGCATATTAGAAACGAAATGTTATTACTTTGAGTGAATATTTCTTACCTTCTAACCAAAAACCGGCACTTTATTTCTACAAAATTCCCCGAGCAAAACAAACCACAAACTTGTGCGCCAAGTTACCTGCCGATTTTAGTCCCTAATGCGCCATATTAGTCGCATGTGAAAAGTATTTAATAAAGATTTTTTACATAAAAGTTCAATAATTTTAATCAAAATGTTGAACTTTAAAGCATTCAAGAAACTCGAAACAGAATATTCCCAAAAAATTGTATAAGTTTACACGAAACTTCTGCAATTTTTCACTTGTTTTTAGCTACTCTGACAATACAAGCGAAATAACCAAAACTAACTTTTCGTCATAAAAATCAGGCAATTAATTTAATTATTCCAATTTTTTAATAATTTAAGTTTGAAAACATATATACATGTAATGAAACTACCTCCACAAGCAGAAAATGCGTTAATATTCGAAAACTGGAACGCGCCACATTAGCCACCGTGCCACATTCGCCGCCGCTCCCCTACGACAGACCAAGCTAACAGAGTTAGCTTGTTTATTTTATATTTTTAGTGGATCCGTGAACTTTCTTCGAGAAGTTCCTCACTTATTACACGTTAGTGGTATACTTTTCCCATAATCGGAAAAGGGCCAAAGTACCGAGCGAGGGACAGCGAGAGAGAGAGAGAGAGAGAGAGAGAGAGAGAAAGAGAGCAAATCGGAGTTGAATGCTAAAGATACTGGGATGCGATTCGCCTCGTCCATCGAAGTATGTATAATTTTGGTAGGGTTCTTAGCTGAGTCCGCACCTCGAGCGTGGGACCTTCATCCCGGCCGGATGAACTCCGCGTGACCACTAATTGCTAATTTTTGAAAATTGTTGCAACTAAGATATTTGGAAGGCACACGTGCACTGTTGCTATGCATGCAGCTCACTTGAATTATTCATTTAATATTCGGAATCAAAATCCTATACCTAATAAAGAGTATAGGTCTTTTCAGATTTAACTTTTTATTGTTGCAAATTCTGTTTATAATGATTTTCCAGAACAATGAAACCCATATTATTAACTTAATGATTTCCATTCTTATTTCACCCTTGGTAATAAAAATTTAAATCTTTTTGATGCAATCTGCTATCACTCAATCTACTGGCTTTGTGATCAATTAATGTTCGTTTCATTTATTGATTATTTCTAATCAATGAATGAATAAAGTTTTTGCCATTATTGTTCGGTTACAATTTACTTTATTCATCACCCGGAACCATCTGGCTTCCTATTCTGCATGCAATTTGGATTCGATCAATTGGTCAAAATATTCTATATCGATTTTATTTTATCGTTAAAGCCGAAAGATTGTTATTTTAACTTGTTAGCTTGTTTAGTTTTTAATTTCGTGAGTGGGATAGTTCGTTGAAAGTTAAGAAAATTATCTATATAACTTTTTGGTTTTTAACAACAATTGACTTTGTTATTTAACATTTAGTGGTGGCACGGATCGCTACGAGTATCCGGAGAATAGGAAATAGAAGGAGGTTCACGCTCGACGTGTTTCTTTTCTCCGCGTGTGGACGGTGTCGATGATGGTCGGTGTTCCCGTACGCTTTACCATGTCTTCGACTTTTCTCTCAAATACTCACTCTGTACACGGACCAATGGTTGCTAGATGGTATAGGTATATGCTATTAGCTAAAACGGAGAGACAACCTACCTGGACACAAGATGGATTATTCATATTGCGCATAGGCACCGCTGATCTCGTTCTGTTAATAAGTCAAACCCATTATCAGCGATGTCTACCGCAACAATATTACAATTTCTCACTCAATTTCGCAAAAAAAAAAAAAAAATTAATTTGAGCAAAACTCCTATGTAAACAATGCTTTCCATTCCATCAAGTGATAAAAGCCTTATAGTTTTCGACGTGGCCGACCCATTATGACATATAATGTACCTTGTAAAGAGAAAAGATACGTAAAAACTGACTAAATTGTCAGATTCACCTTCAGTCATTTAGTATAGTTATAAATGTTAATAATTAAATATAAGTAAAAAGAGAATGTGCATAAATATAAACTAATAAATAATATAAATAATCTGGGAAATATAAAAGGGATTAGGTTTTATGGCATTCTATGCTTGGACCCCTAATAAAAAGATTTTCCTTCGAACCCGACCTCTGGCAATTTCTGAACATTTTATCATGAATTCTGACTTCCTGACGATTTCAGTCGAGAAACCTAACAAAAGTGGCCAGAAATTGTCAGAAGTCTTGACTTATTGAGTAGGGTAAAGAGGAATAAGTAAATAAATTTAATTGCAAATAACGAATAAACGCTATAACATTTAGAGTTATGCAGAGTTCTGTGCCCGCAATTATCCTAGTATATAGTTCGAGATGTCCTTTAATAGAAAATTGAAAAAACAGCTGCCCCCTGGCTTTGTGCACGTCATCACCAGCGACCTCAAAATCCCCCTTATACCAACAGTTTCAAGAGAATCAAAACTTCACAATAAGCGACCTTTAAAACCCTCTTATACGAGGGACGTCCAGAAAGTAAGGTTACAATATGCATACAAATTCAAAAAATGCTAACATTTCAGTGAAACTCACAGGGGGTGTTGGAAATATTGAAGTTTTCGTCGTAGTCGCCGTCAAGGTCGATGCTTTTTTGAAGTCTCGGTACCATCTTTTGTATGCCTGTGTTATACACCTCCCGCTCCACCTCCCGAAGCCACTTTTCCACCAACTGCTTGGCCTCCTCGTCATTTGAGTAACGCCCTAATAGCACGGAACGATCCGGGAACGTTCTTGGAACGTTCCGCGGGCGCCTTCAGAACGTTCCCGGAACGTGTAAATTGTCCACCCCTTGGGAACGTTCCACTAGGACCTGAGGGGAACTTTCCATTATTGTTATTTTTAACAACAATTATCTCGTAAACCGTAAGAGATAGGTAAAAATGGATGTCGTTTTTGAATTTTGAGTACCGCATATACTACACTATAATATGATATCCCTATCATAAACTGACATCAATTTTGACCTATCACTTACGGTTTACACGATATTCATTGATAATAATAATAATAATAATAACAATAACGTTAATTTATGTTTGGAACGTTCCTGGAATGTTCTCGAGCGGCGGACATGTTACACGTTGCGGGAACGATCCGGGAACGTCCCGTGCTATTAGGGCGCTGTCCACCCATAAACTCTGTCAGTTCAGTGAAAAGATTATGTTCAGATGGCACCAGATCCGGATAATAGAGAGGGTGGGTCTCAGTACCTCATCCGAATAAGGTGAGCAGGTCCTGCGCGAGACAGCCGGTATGGGGTCGGGCGTTGTCATGAAGAAGTGATATACCACGTGTCAACATTCCCTAAGCGTTAACTGTGGTGCCTTTGAACATGAAAACGACCAGCAGAACCCCCATGTGATCCCAAAAGACGGATGCCATATTTTTCGCTCTGAAAAGATGGTTTTGAATTTTTTGGCTGCTAGTGAATGAGTGTGACGCCACTGTAATGACTACCTTTTCGTCTCCGGGGTATATAAATACACCCACGTTTCATCCCCGGTCGCAATAGAGTCGAGAAAGCTTTCAACCTCACTTTCAAAACGAGTAAGAAATTCGCGATCGGCTCGAGGTGGAGCCAACGGCTGAGGAACTTGACGGAAACAGAGACCTTGACGCCTTTTTGTAACTGATGACCTGCCGCATATTTTGTCCTGTTCGTGAGGAACTCCTCTACACAAAAATTGCACCAACTTTCAAAAACAAAATGTTCCTACGGTCTACAGACGCCTTGTAACATTACTTTCTGGACGTCCCTCGTACCAAGTTTCAAGAGAATCACAAAATTTTTTTATACCCCCCAATAGTGAGTTTAAATTCGATTGAAAAACGTTTTATAGTTTTGACCAGCTTTTTGAAGTTCGGCCCCACTCATTGGAAATTTAATGACGCATCTTTTTCTCTTAATAAAAAAGTTGTGGATTTCTTAGCTTTCGAATTACTTACAAAAACTGTTTTTTTTTCTCTGATTAAAATATTTCGCCTTTTTTTACTTTAACTCACGATGAAATGGGAATTTCTTGATATTTTTGAATTAAAGTCACAAGAAGTATGAATTATCATGTTTTGCAACTGACGGTGTTGGCGTAAGTTCAAAATGTTTGTTTCATTAAAAGCAGCCCTATCCGAATCTCTTTATTTCAGCCAGAAAAGTTTCAGTCCTCATTGCTATTAGTTTCTAGCTGCGAAATTTTGCCGCATGGCGGCGCTTCTCGAACATGGTCCTACTTCAACATTTTTACGAGAAACTGATTCTTCCTGAAGATATTGCCTGGGAAAGGAAACTGAAAGAACCTGCTGGAAATTTTATAGAATTGGTATGCATATAATTAATGAATAATATAATAAGATTGATTTAATTCGTCGCCTCCATTCCATACCACTCCACGTCACGTTTGGTCCGTGTAACACTTCAGTTCCGGTGTTTAAGCATAGGACCTGAAGTTATACAGCGAACAAACGCGACGATGAAACGGCACTGGCCGCCAGTGGTGCTAACAGACCGTGACTTTTTTAACTGCGCAGGCGTCGCGTAAAGAAGGAGTGACGAAGAGAACCTTAGGCCTGCGCAGTTGAAAAAGTCGTGGTCCGTTAGCACCACTGCTGGCCGCCAGTGCCGTTTCAGTGACGGTTTGTGCTGATTTCGGCACCTGAACGGCATTGTGAGTGATGCGATGGTCATACCGATGGGTCCTGAAAGAAAGTACACAACTCACGGTGACTGATAAAATCCACGTAACTCGCGCTGACAAATAGAATCTACGCAACTCGTAGGGATGGATAGAAAATACGCAACTCACAATAGCGGATGGAAACTACGTAACTTCATTTGTTTCGGATTTTGAGTTACTGTCAGAAACTATTGGTGTGTGTTGAAAGCCGTGATGAGAACGCTTCAATTTTTCTATTGATTGATTTAAAGCGTATTAATTAATAAATAACAAATTCATGCAACTCGCTTGTGCAAGTGGATTCCGTGATGAAAGTACGTAACTCGGTTAAAATATTTCTGCCCTTCGCCGTGGCGTCAGTTTTGCTGTCATTGACTTGCATGGATTTAAAAAAACCTAACCTCAAGCGAAGTCATATAATCGGATTTTATGTACATCAATATTTATAATTTATAAATATTGTTCTATTAAAGACGAAGCTTACATAATATGAAAGTCCTCGAGGTGGAGAAAAAGTCGATTGAATTTGAAACTTCTAAAAAGTGTGAGGATATATCAAACAAAACACTATTGAAGTTAATAGAAAACATCACTAACTGTTTTAAACATAAAGTTCAGGTTATAATTTATTTTGCGATGATTCTAAGATCACTAGGAACACTTTATTATATCTGAAATAATTACACTTGAATTGTGAAGATTAATTAAACCTTCAACACGGTTTCCTCAAAACTTGCATTTTGTTATTCGCGTAGTTTCTAACCGCTACCGCGAGTTGCGTATTGTCTGTCCGTCCCAACGAGTTGCGTAGATTCTATTTTTCAGCGCGAGTTACTTAGATTCTATCCGTCACCGTGAGTTGCGTATTTTCTTTTATGACACATCGATATAATGGTCCTATTGTATCCGTCACGTAGCGGGCGGGCAGAGTGACTTACAGTAGTTGGCCGCCACCATCCAAAATCCCTTTTTAAAATTTTCTTCAAATTATTAAAACTTTTTTTAATTGATGAATTTTCTCATTATATATAATTTATAATTATAAATTATATACTAATATACTATTCTGGAGTTGAATTAAAAAATGTAGTCTGTTTTAGCGTATCTCATTCCAATTACGTGGTACATTATATTTATTCAAATTTTAAACTTCTACAAAAAAGTGATATATCTGAAATGATAGAAACCCGTATATTATGAATTTCTAACTTTCGCAGCGGTAATTTCAAATTTTACAATTTTTTATTTTTATTCCCTTTCAGATGGTCTACTTGATAGCCTAGTCGCAGGTATAAATGGAACATCTGTAGGCATTTAAAACTGGAATCTGGGTAGCTTTAAACGAGCAGCACTGAAACGGCACTGGGCATTGCCGTTTGAGTGCTGTTAAATTGGCAGGGTATGGAATGGAGGCATCGAATTTTAACCTAAAAATAGCTGTCGTTTCTCGTCTGTTGCTATTGCTCATCTTGTTATTACAGCTATTCTGCACTTAAATTTCTTTTCCTACAGGATGTTTTTTGGTTTGAAAAATAAGTAAATAATAAATAAAATTTCGACATCTGGTTTTCTGATCATTTATTGCGATGGAAAATTATTATACATAAGAATAATAATTTTAATTATATAATTTTAATAATATAATTTTAATTATATCATTTTATAATAATAATAATTTCTTATAATTTTTTAGCGATTATAGAAATAATGATTGGAATAATTATAGAAAACTACCTATGAATTCGATCTCGTGTTTCCACTTGTTTGTATTTATAATTATATGGTGTTCATTTCACGAGCACTTTGCGTCCCGTTAGCAAATGTATTTGCTTCCTCTTAGAGGAAGCATTAGTTATTTTTTCAATAATAGACAAAGTCTTCATTTTGCTCAATTTAAAAATAGAAATTTACTAAAAATACAAAATAACAAAATAATGCAACAAATGTTTAAATACAAAGACATTTGATCGAAATCAAATTCATTTTATCGAATACAAAAATTTTTTATTCGAAATGATAATTTTTCGAGCTTGAAAAGGGAAGGGAAAAGTTCTGCCGCACCCTATCCCTTTTCCAGCTTTGTGATTTCTTTACAAAAATTGTCAGAATTACTCTATTTGAAAATTTATGATCAAAAAGTCTTTTATATTCATGCGTGAACTTCGAATGATGTTGAAGAAAAAATGTTTACTATAAAAAACCGTATTTTCAAATATTATGCATTACCATAGCTTCCTTACTCTTCAATGAAATGTGATAATATTATAGGTCAATCGATTCGACTCGAATCAACACATATTTTCTGTCTTTTATGTTCTTGCATCAACTTTGAATTATGTTAATGAAAAAAGTTTTACTATAAAAAACCGATTTTCCAAATATATAAATTACCATAACTTCCCTACGCTTTAATAAAATGTATTAATATTATAGGTCAATCGATTCGTCTCGAATCATCAAGTCTTTTCTGTTCTTGGATCAACTTTGAATTATGTTAATGAAAAAACTTTACTATAAAAAACCGATTTTCAAAACATATAAATTACCACACTGAAAAAAATGGTTGGGACAACTAATAAAGTAGTAGGGCCAACTACTTTAGTTTGTAATATATGCCGGTGCTATTTAACTGATTGGGGCTACTACTTTCATTCGCAAGATTGGTAGTAGTTGTCCTTACTACTTTACTTGTTGTCGCGACAACTTTAGATGGTACATACTATTTTCAGGTAGTAAGCCTTACCACTTCAATTAGTAAGTCTTACTATTAAATTAGTTAGTCTTACAAATAAGCTAGTTGGTCTAACTACTTAAAGTAGTAATCTTCACTATTACAATTAGTAAGTTTTACTATTTAAAATAGTAGTCCTTACTATTAAAATTAGTGAGTTCCACACTATTTAAATTAATAGTCCTTAATATTAAAATTACTAGACTATTGCGATGTTAGAACTTCTCAATAATGAAATTATAGTACATTTTACTATAATTTCGCTATAGTGGACACAAGAGCGTCCTCAGGACTTCCTATAGAGTCCAGGTCCTGATAAAACGTCATGTCGAAATACACCCACATGCCCATTGGGATGTTAATGAAAAACCACTATAATTTCAATACACAAGAACTCTATAAGAGAACAAGAACGCAAGAACTAATAAAAGGCCAGTTTCGGCGTTGACTCGCAGTGGCCGTGCACGAAATTCGTTATTGGATGAATGGTGAGGGGTGGCCACGCATTGTTGACATTGCTTGTGCGCTGAGAAATTGCGTGGGCCAGCAGTTTTAGGAAGAACAAGATCAGTCGGCCTTACATTGGAGTTCTTATATATTCAAAATTGCAGACTTGCAGTAGTAGTAAGTCTATTAGAAAATTTAAATCAATGCGATAGTCATTACGGTCTTCACTACTGCACAATTCAAAAAAGCTTAAGATGAAAATGGCGACGATCGAGAACATGACGCGATTTATCAGTGCCAATGTTGGCAGCACTGCTCAGGTTTCAGTTGTGCCAATGTCACCAAGGAGGAAAACTTGTAACTTTTACTACTTTTACTACTAATAAAAAGCTTCTTGTCACAACTAACCATTTTTTTCAGTGCAGAACTTCCCTACACTTCAATAAAATGTATTAATATATAGGTCAATCGATTCGTCTCGAACCAAGGAATCTTTTGTATACTTGCATCAACTTTGAATTATGCTATTGAAAAAAGTTTTACTATAAAAAACCGATTTTCAAAATATTATTGAGTGCTAAAAAAATGCAATAAATATTTTTAGAAGTCCTTTAGTGAGTTTCAAGATATTAGTGAGGAAAATAAGCCCTCAACATTTTATCAATTTATCTGCAACCGTTTTCTAGTTATTGTGCTCACAAAAAATCGTGACATCCACACCCACGCACACATCCGGACAATTACTTGGAACATTGTATTAGACGTTTTTACATTGAGGAAGGTTTAATTAAATAAATTTAAAAATGTTGAAAAATGTTTCCATTACAAAGCTTCCTCTATGAGGAAGCAAAATTCTAAGAATATAATTAGAGAAAGTAGTACAGTACACTCCCGCTAACTGTAAGCTCCGTAAGTTTCACTTTTTGCCACTTCTCCTCCGCACGTATTATAACGCACACTCCATTGTGTCTCCCACTTAAGCGACTGCGAGCGGCTGCGAGTCTCTGCGCATGTCCCAAAGTGCGAGCTCCAACGCAGCGTGGTTATACGATGGAGATGAGTGGGTGTACTCAATAAGTGCGGAATTCTTGGAATTATGTACCCTACAGCCCCGTTAGACTGGCAGTTACCGGGAGTGTATTGTAATATTAAAGTATTGAAATAATTATTGCACAAAGTATAAGATACTTATAGCTTTTAAGTTTCATTATACCCACATTGGTAAACGATGTATTTTCAAATATGTCAACGATGTCTTTTCAAATATGTCAACCTCAATTCATATTTTCTTCTACTTTTTGCAATAAATTTGATATTTTAATATTAATAATTTTTATAATTATTTTCCTATAATTTTTTCTATAGTTGTTTCTATAATCACGAAAAAATTGTAAGAAATTCATTATAGGAAGAAAATTGTTGGCATATAATTATTTTTCATGACAATAAAATATCAGAAAACCAGATGACAACAATTTATTTATCTTTTTTTAATTGTATACTTATTTTTTAAACCAAAAAACATCCCGAACAAAAAGAAATTTAAGTGCAGAATAACTATAATAACCAGATGATGAACAATAGCTATTTTTAAGGTGAAATTCAGACATTACATTTGAAGTAATTAAAATTTAAAAATATCGGCATTAATGTTGTTGATTACTTAATATTTCACAGTAAATAAATAAAATAAATTTGTTCTGCCCCTCAAAAAGATAATTTAATATGGCAAAGCAGTTTTTTTATGTCGTTAAATTTATCCTTTCAATAAATCATTGAAAAATGTATAAGCAAATATTAGTATAAGCAAGTATTAAATTTTTGATTCAAATATTTTTTCAGTGAAGAAAGGAGTGCGATAAAACGTAGTTGGCCTTACATATAAAAATAAATAAAACTGAGAGGATAAATGCATATATTTCCAATATTTAATGTACTCTTTAACCAAAAGTGGGTATTTAAAATGTGATTTAAATTAATTTTTTGGACGTGTGCAGCATGTAAGTTTCCTGAAAGTCATTTGGATGCATCCTTTCAAGATGACGTTTTACTCCCGTTGTGTTGCCGTCCGTCATTTTAATAGATTTAATATTGGCTATGAAGGAATCTTGTAAGGGGCACAGTTTGCATTTAGCCCATTTCACTTTTTTCTTATCCAGAAAAAAATAAAAAAACTCTTCCAATGATTTGCAATTATGCTTTCTGCGTTTTGTTCGGAAAGTAGTTCCTTTTTTGGAATTTGGATTGCTATTAAGGTTAAATTCACATCTATTAACTTTTTATATTTTTGTGAATTTTAATAAAAATGAGTAATTATGATAGTAATGTTTTAAAGTACACAATAATAAAATAGAAAAGATTTTAAACGTTTAAATTTACATCTTTATTTTTATTGACATTATGAAAATATATCATTCACGTGAAGATTTTTTAAATTTATTTAATTGTGTGCACAATACTTTTAGGAAGTTGCTTGTGGTTCTTCGTTCTCGTCTGGTTTATCATCTTCTGTTGCAACTATTTTTTGCGTTTCCATAACTGGAAATTTTTAGCTGTCACACTCACACCGAGAATTCGCTGGACATTTGAGACGATACGAGACGAGGAAAAACAAATAAATGATAAAGAATATTATCCCGAGAAATTCTCGTAATGTGAATATAATATATCGAGACAGACGATCAACTCGGATCGACATGCATCACTAAGGGGTCGTGCATAAATTACGTAACGCAATTTTCCGACAATTTGGACCCCCCCCCCCCCCCCCTATGTAACGCTTTTTCCGACTTTTCCCTGTACTTCTTCACCATTATGTAACACTCAGCTAGACCCCCCCTCCACTCAAAAAGTTTTACGTAATTTATGCACGACCCCTAACTACGACCCAAGACAGATTTATGTGTAAACATCTTCGGCAAACGTTAACTGAAATTGAAAGCTTACACAAAGCAAATAATAACTCACGCGCATGTAGGAGTATAAAAATTTATTTTCTCTTATATGTAATGTCGTGCAAAAGTTTCTGAACATATATTTTCCAATAGGTTGAACAAGCACCCAAGTTTTAATAATAATAAACTGTAGGTTTTCTCTTAATTATTGCATAAAAGGTGATAAAAGTACCCGTTGTATGACCATAAATGAAAGCCATTTGTGTTAATTTCATTAGAAGCTGTTTGAAAAAACGTCAAATGTTAATGTTTCCGGAAAATATCAATAAATTCGGAAAAAAGCAATTTCCTATTGTTTTTGGGGCAATTTTGAAGATAATTTTCTGCAAGTCTGTTAGAATACTGTTCTATTAATTTGTTTTAATTCAGTTATGAAAGCCTGACTTTATATAAATATTGATAAGTTCTTTAAATTAAGCTTAGGTTTTGATTGCATCGAAGGAAAAATTCTAGAAATATCTTATCAAGTCACTTAAATAACTAAGAAAATTATCTTTAAAACTAGTGCAAAGAGATTAAAAAATATTAATTGCTTTTTGATTTATTACCATTTTTCGGAAACATTAAAATTTGTATTTTTTTAATAACTTCTAATAAAATTAATATATTGCGTTCAATTTAAGACCATTGCGTATAATTTTATCAGGTTTCGTGTAGTAATTGGAAGTAAATTTAGAGTTGAATATTTTTAAAACTAGAGTGCTTTTATAAAGTATTGAAAAATATAGGTCTAGAAACTTTTTCATAGTAGTGTATTACATTCTCTTATAAACTATCCAATGTAGGTATATTCTATTTCTGTAAAATTAAAATCTATCACTCGTATCCCGAAAACAATAATTTTCCACGATTTTAAGAAAAGTATAATTGTTAAACAAATCATAATTGTTTGAATGATTAAAAAGTATTCAGAAAATACTTGGAAACTCGTCCCTTGACAATTAAAAATAATACTTGTTGAAAAAATCCAAAGAATACTGTTTTTTGTATGAATATAATAGAAAACTGCTATTTTCCAGTTTTTGGGTCACTTTCCAAGCACAGTAACAATGGCTTGAAAGGGGGGTGGGGATCAAAATTAAAACTTACTGGGTGGAAATTATTCTTTGAACATGCGTTAAGAGGTTTTAATACTTTAATTCACAAAGCGTTTATAACAGGTAGCTCTTTTTCCCATTTTTTTGGAAATCAAGCTTTTCCCATTTAAAACCCCATGTTAATTTTAAGGGCTCGGGTTTACTTTGACAAAAAAAGAAAACAAGAAAAATGTTGAGTTGATAAACTGTAAATATAAATTAAGTATTTATTTTTAAAATTGAACTATAGTTCGACTCTTAGTAATAGAATAATAATATAATTGATTTTATAAGACGATTATGAATCTGTTCATAATTAGATAATTTATAGTTTTGCACGTTAAAAATTGAACTATTTTAATTCGAAAGCCTTAGTAATTAATGAAATGTTTGCATCCGATTGAAACTTCAAAATTTTTTTAATTTTCAAAAACATTTTGAATAATATATTCATAATTAAATGCTTTAATTTCAATTTCAAATACGATTCCAATATTATTGCATTCTAAAATACTCCATTTTTTAAGCATTCAGTTTGAAAATTTTTAATTAAAAAATTTTTGTTTCAATATTTAACAATATTGAAACATTCAAAAATAAACTAAATAAAATTGAATTATTTAAAATAAAATAAACCTCGAATCCTTCGAATTTCAGAGTTCTGAATGCAAACTTGAAAATTTGAATTGTTTCATTTTTTAAAAATTGTAATTCGTAAGTGACATTTTTTAATTTGAATATTTCAATAACAATGTAAAATCCTTTAATTGTAGCGTTTCAACCTAAAATTGTTGAAAAATTATATAATTTTTAACATTTAAAGAATTTATTGATTCATTCTTCAAACTATTTTATTTCCTAAAATGCATTCTCTCCTTTGCCTGCTTAGTCAAACTTTGTTTATAAAATACCGATGCGGAACGACATCAGTTCTCTGAAAGAACACATTGTGTCGAAGTTATGTTACGCATCTACATTTAGAATTAGGCTAATTATATTTCATGAAGAAGAATATTAAAAATTGAAATTTCATTATGAAAGATTCCTGATTATGACACCTATCATTATTGATGTGTAAACATCTTAGACCTCGATATGGGGAGTCGCGCCTGATTCAAATGAAACTACGACT
>CAKNXH010058109.1:0-30178 GCA_932178445.1 Andricus quercusramuli | reverse complement strand
AATTTTCAAACTATTTGAACTTGAAAGCAGTACAATTTAGTGATTATAAGTTGTTGCTTGAAAAATCTGAATTGAAAAATGTCATTTACAAATTTAAAATTAAGAAAACATGAAACAATGCAAATTTTAAAGTTTACATTCAGCACCCTGAAATTCGAACGATTCGAGGTTTATTTTATTTTAAATAATTCAATTTTATTTAGTTTATTTTTGAATGTTTGATTCATAATTTCTTATTTTAAATAAACAGTCAAATATTGCCAAATATTGAAGCAACATTTTTGTAATAAAACATTTTCAAACTGAATGCTTAAAAAATGGAGTACTTTAGAATACAATAATATTTGAATAGGATTTGAAATTGAATAAAAGCATTTAGTTATGAATATATTAATCACAATGTTTTTGAAAACTGAAAGAATTTTTTGAAGTTTCAATCGGATGCAAACATTTCATCAATTACTATGGCTTTGGAAGTAAAGTAGTTCAATTTTTGACGTAAAAATCTGTAAATTGTTTAATTATGAACACATTCATAATCGTCTTATAAAATCAATTTTATTATTATTCTATTGTTAAGAGTCGAGCTGTAGTTCAATTTAAAAAAAAAACTTAATTTATATTTACAGTTTACCAACTCAACATTTTTCTTGTTTTATTTTTTTGTCAAAGTGAACCCGTGCCCCCGAGCCTTTGAAATTAACATGGGGTTTTAAATGGGAAAAGCTTGATTTTCAAAAAATGAAAAAAAGAGCTACTTGTTTTAAACTTTTTGTGAATTAAAGTATTAAAACCTCTTAACGCATGTTCAAAGAATAATTTCCACCCAGTAAGTTTTAATTTGGACTACCCACCCCCCTTTCAAGCCATTGTTATTGTGCTTGGAAAGTGACCCAAAAACTGGAAAATAGCAGTTTTCTGTTAAATTTATACTAAAAACGGTATTCTTTAGATTTTTTCAACAAATATTATTTTTAATTGTCAAGGGACGAGTTTCCAAGTATTTTGTGAATACTTTTTAATCATTCAAACAATTATGATTTGTTTAAGAATTATATTTTTCTTAAAATCGTGGAAAATTATTGTTTTCGGGATACAAGTGATAGATTTTAATTTTACAGAAATAGAATATACCTACATTGGATAGTTTATAAGAGAATGTAATACACTACTATGCACAAGTTTCTAGACCTATATTTTTCCATACATTATAAAAGCACTCTAGTTTTAAAAATATTCAACTCTAAATTTACTTCCAATTACTACACGAAACCTGATAAAATTATACGCAATGCTCTTAAATTAAAAGCAATATATTAATTTTATTAGAAGTTATTAAAAAATACAAATTTTAATGTTTCCGAAAAATGGTAATAAATCAAAAAGAAATTAATATTTTTTAATCTCTTTGCACTAGTTTTAAAGATAATTTTCTTAATTATTTAAGTGACTTGATAAGATATTTCTAGAATTTTTCCTTCGATGCAATCAAAACCTAAGCTTAATTTAAAGAACTTATCAATATTTATATAAAGTCAGGTTTTCATAACTGAATTAAAACAAATTAATAGAACAGTATTCTAACAGACTTGCAGAAAATTATCTTCAAAATTGCCCCAAAAACAATAGAAAATTGCTTTTTTCCGAATTTATTGATATTTTCCGGAAACATTAACATTTGACGTTTTTTCAAACAGCTTCTAATGAAATTAACACAAATGGCTTTCATTTATGGCCATACAACGGGTACTTTTATCACCTTTTATGCAATAATTAAGAGAAAACCTACAGTTTATAATAGTTAACCTATTGCAAAATAGATGTCCGGAAACTTTTGCGAGACATTACATATAAGAGAAATAAATGTTTGTACTCCTACATGAGTTTACATGAGTCTAAGAACTCAAAACTTATAAGAAAAATATTGAAAACTGTTTCTTTTTTTCAAATTAAATACAGCATATTTTCCTCCTGTTTGTAAATAATTTACAAATTTTTAAACAATCATCATTCTTTCGTTCGAGATAGAGAGAGAGAGAGAGACACATGCGACACAGTGCGTGTGCCAGAGGCCTGCATTACATTTCTAGTCGTGGTTTCATTTGAATCAGGCGCGACTCCCTATATCGAGGTCTAAGATGTTTTCACATCAAAAATGTATTACTTCATTGATTTTTTTAACTTTATTTAGTTGAAGTATTATAAATATATTGATTATTATTTATACGCAAACCGATGCTGTAACATTTCCAGCATCATGATCCTTTACTTCCTTTTTCCAGGCAATATCTTCGGGAAGAAAACGTTTCTCGTAAATAAACTGGCTGTTTTTTATTTGTGCACTTTTGTAAATATTTTAGGCTTACATAGTTATAAGTATTAAAGAAATATCATTGTTTTACACAATTTCTCGTTTAATTGCATTTTGAAGTAGGACTGCGTGCGTGAAGCGCTGCCAGTGGCGAAATTTCCCAGATAGAAACTTATAGCAATAAGGACCGGCCATCTCTTTTAAAGTCAAATAGGGTTGAAAAAAGTAGTAGTTTTTCCTCCTAGCCGTTGTATAATTCGTGCACAAACAACTTTGATCGTTTCGGGAGTCAAGCAAATTTTAAGCAAGCGAAAACTGTCAGTCAGAAAGTTATCCAGGAAGGTTCAGAGAAGTTTTCTGTAAAGTTTTAGCTGCCCCAGAGTTACTTGGAACTCTGCCTTGGAGCCCGTCGCAGATTTTTTTAATTCGAATACAACAAACTATGTAAAATAATGGTTTATAATCCTTATTTTTTTTCTCTCCCTGATGAAAATATTTAAATGTTGTCATTTCTAGGAACATGAACTTTATTAAAGTCTTAAAAATGAAGAATCTGTACATGTTTTCGTTCATGTATCCCGTATAATCTCCTTTGATGAGCAAAGCACATCGTTGCAAATAATGCTTGAGATTTTCTTTGTTTTAAGAGTTCTATCTAAATATGTATTACGAAAGCTATCAACAATTTTATAATATAAATGCAGTGAAACTTTAATAAACTAGCTGTGAATCCGATCTCGAGTGTTTCCACTTTGTTTGCATTTATAATTATATGGTGCTCATTTCACGAACACTTTGCTTCCCGTTAGAAAATGTATTTACTTCCTCATAGAGGAAGTATTAGTGATTTTTGTGAATAATAGATAAACCAAAGTCTTTATTTTGATCAATTTAAAAATAGAAATTTATAAAAAATTCAAAATTACAAAATAATACAACACAATTTTTAAATACAAAGACAAAGCAGACAAATCAAATTTTGTATTAGAAATGATAATTTTTGGAGGTGGGAAAGGGAAGGGAAAAGTTCTGTCGCACCCTATCCCTTTTCCAGCTTTATGATTTCTTTACAAAAATGGTCAGAATTATTCTATTTGAATTTATTGATTTGAATTATGTCGATGAAAAAAGTTTTTCTGTTTGAAACAGGTGATTCAAATATTATAAATGAGCATAACTTCCATAATCTCCAAGAAAATGTATTAAAATTATAGATCAATCGATTTACCGCGAATCAAGGAATCTTTTCCATTCTTGCATCAATTTTGAATTATGTTAGTGAAAAAAGTTTTACTATAAAAAACCGTGCTTTCAAATATTATGCAATACCATGGCTTTCTTATTCTTCAATAAAGTGTAACAATATTATAGGTCAATCGATCCGTCTTGAATCAACACAACTTTTCTATTCTCGCAACAACTTTATATTATGAGAACGAAAACATTTTTACTATAAAAATCGATTTCAAATATAACATAAATGACCATAACTTTCTCACTCTTTGATAAAATGTATTAATATTAATTAAATGTCCTGATGAAATATCCTATGAGTTACTGAAGAACCTCCCTGAGAACTGAGTGGATTATATAAGAACGCTTTTTAACAAAATATTGGATAAGGGTGAAGTTCCCAAGTGTTGGGCTCAAATAAATGCGAAAATGATTTACAAAAAAGGAAATAAAATGGATGCATCTAATTATAGACCAATAGCTTTGATTAACTGCATTACAAAAATATTCACCCTGGCCCTAAATGAAAGTCTAAATATCTGGATTGAGAATGAAAATTTACTCCTAGAATCTCAGGCAGGTTTCAGAAAAAATCGCAGCTGTAACGACCAAATTTTCACTCTCAATGCCATGGTCCAATCACGACTTAGTTTAAATAGAGGAGAGTTATTCGTTCTCTTTGTAGATTTTAGAAGTGCTTTTCCATCCCTTCCTCATAACTTATTATGGCATAAACTATACTCTAAAGGAGTTGGATCTAAGTTTGTCAAAATTCTGATGAGCCTTTATGCAGGATCTAGTGTCTCTCTCAAGGGCACTGGCAGCTCTTCTGAACCTGTGGAGGTTACAAAGGGGGTACTACAAGGAGAAGCGTTAAGTCCAAATAGTTTTAATTTATACATTGCGGACATCGCAGACTATTTAATTTCTAAGGACATTAGAGGAGTTGCAATAAACCATCTGATTGAGATACTACTCCTCGCGTATGCTGACGAAATGGCATTATTGGGAGACTCTCTAGTATCCATGAAAAAAATTCTTAAACTACTTTACGACTACTGTCAATGAAACGAACTAATAGTTAACATTGAAAAACAATAATAGTAATTTTCCAGAAAGGTGGTCTTGGTCACAAGAAGAAGTACCCTCATTTTTTATACGGAGATGAAAAAATAGGAATTATAAGGGATTATGTATATCTGGGCTCGTAAACAGCACACTTTTGTATGGCGCTCAAACCTGGGGGCTGAGGTACTGTGAAGATTTAGAAAAGGTGCATGTAAGTTTCTACAAGAAAATCCTGTATGTTGCATCATGCACTCCTAATTATGCCTTAAGAATTGAAACTGGTAGTCCGCACATTGAACTCAAAATGTTTAAACTCACTCTCAATTGGTTAGAAAAGATTTATAACATGATTGATGAACGCTATCCCAAAATATATTTTAAAAGACTCAAGGAACTAGCTGAAAAAAAGAGACCCAGGAAAAATATAATTGGGCCCTGCAAGTAGAAAATCTCTTCGGCAAAATCGAAGCTGAGAATGTCTGGGACAGCCTCTCGGCAGATGTTTTAGAAAAGAAAAAAGGTTCTTTGATTGCTGCATATGAAAATATGCTTTATGTAAAAGATGTCCAGAGAATCCAGACGTTCTCATCTCTCCGAATTTATCCACACCTCAGGTTATGCACGGGTCTCCAGCAGTATTGAAGACAAAGAATTTCCTTAAACCCCTTAAGAGTAGTAGCTCAGGTGCGACTGTTAAATATATCAAACTAGGATTTCAATGAAGGCTAAGATGGTAAAATTCTGAGAAAAACAGCTCTGTAGCTGTGAAGAGCGTAAACCAATTAGCGACGATTATCATGTCTTTATTGAATGTAAAGCGTTTCATGAAGAAAGACGTATGTATGTGTCTCAGAGCGACGAGGTAACTACTGTGAGAGAAAATTGGTTAAACTTATTGAATAATACAGACTTGATGTCTGTTAAGAAAATAGTTCAATTCGTCAATAGAGTGTTAAAACGTATTGAAGAATTGTAAAAACTAAATTAGACTAAGCTAAAACGCTAGAACTCCTTTGTATGTATTTTGTAAATCCCATAACAAATAAATAAATTCAATTAAATGAATTAACATTTTTTGGAAAATGTTACCATTACAAAGCTTCCTCTATGAGGAAGCAAAAATGAAAGATAATTTATAGAATAGACCTACTATTGTTTCAAAGTAATAATAATAAGAAGCTTCAACTAAAAAAAGTCTGGTTAGATTAATCAGTAAATTTAATCAGAATACTTTTTTGAGTGAAAGTTAAATCTCTCGTATTTAATTTAATTAAATAATTAACATTTTACAATCAAAATCTTGCTAAATACATCATTTCCACTTTAATTCCTTTAATATTATTTATATTCTCTAATTTATTTTCATTTTAACATTCCCGAAAATTTAACACAGAGTGCAGAGTTTCAATTCGCCCTGAAGATAGCGGCTTAACGGCCAGACATTTAAACATCGACAGTTTGTTAACTACTATTCTAATTGAACTACAAATTTCCAGAAAACTTATTTGAACCTCACAGTTTTCGTATGCTATAAAATTTTCTGGACTCCCGAAATAATCCAAGTTGTTTGTCCACGAATTATGTAATTCATCAGAAAAATGAATGTACTTTTTTCAAACAAACCTTTTTTGAACCACTCTAGCAAAATAATTATATATCTCCTTTTTGCATCCAGCACCTCAATTCTCTGCATGATTTAACAAAATTATCTTACGGTTAATGCACTCTTCGGATAATTCGTAAGTTTGGCGATGGAAACAATACTTTAAAGATTCAATCATAATTAAGCATCCAGGTTAACTTGTAGTTTTTATTTATTTTCAGACTTTGATTGCATAATGAAAATTCAAGTAGACACCGAAATTTAGAAACTGTAGAAAATGTGGGAGCAAATGACAGAATACTTGAAAGACCCACACTTAGTCGCGAGAATCCAAAATTTTTTTGGAGTCGAAATACATCGCAATGCAAATTTGGAAGCAGAAAAGAAAAAAGTAGAGAGAGAAGCATCTGATCTTAGTGAAAAAACAGTAGATGAAAAAAAGAATGGCGTCAATAACGCAAACATTTATTCAAATAGATATCTTGCAAATGAACCAAGTTCTAGTGACGAAGAATTGTTAAGGAAAGAAATTTTACCTAAGCAGAAAGATCAAGATTGCAGCAGTGGAGAAATCACGGCTATATCAGATTCCGAGCCACACACATTTAGAATAAAAAATCACTTTTGGTATTACCTGTTCATTTTTGGAACTGAACTAGGAGATGAAATTTTTTACTGTTCTTTTATACCATTTTGGTTTTGGAACATAGATGGTGCAGTTGGACGTAGAGTGGTTCTTGTCTGGGCCATAGTTATGACAATTGGTAAGATAAATATGATTAATATTACTCTATGCTTTTAGAGCTTTAGAAAATGCAATAATATAGATAACATAAGCTCAACTTTCACATTTTTTACGCTAAAATGGTTTATCATACTTTACCTGCCAAGAGCAAGAGGAATTTGAATCAATTGTATATGATTTATATTCACACTATATTAAATGAATTCGGCGGAGAAAAAAATTGTGCGACACATGGATTTGATGTAATGTTTCCCGCAGAATCGAATGGCGCTATTAGTTCTTCTGTATCTCGAATAACGACAAAAATAAAGACAGAACATTTGACATGTGGGACAGTCGTCAGCGACCGCAAGTCGCATTTTTTACATTGGAAATAAAACTTTCAATAAAAGCAAATAAAATAAATAAATTAAACTCTTTTTGGATAAAGAAACATTGAGTTCGTTTTTTCAAGACTTGCCAATGTGCGAAGTTTCTAAATACACAAATTCGGCAAAAAGTACATATTAAAATTACAAAATTTACCAAATTTTTAATTCTAAAATTACAAAACTTATAAATTTATCAAGTGGCAAAAAACATGTTCAAATTTACCAAATGTGAAATTCCAAAATTTCAAGTGAGTTTTTTGCAAATTTATTCAAAATCTCAAAATTTATTAAATTGATGAATAAATCAATTCTTTGGAAATGTTATATCTAAAGCCTAAATTTACCAAGTGGCCAAAAAAATCAATGTCAGTATTATCCACTTTCGAAAAATTTAAATACTAATATTCGTAAATTCATTTCAAAATCATGCGTTTATCAATTGGCCAACAAATGAATTCCAACTTTACCAAATTTTAAATAGTAATATACCAAAAATGGATTCTTTGAAAACTTATTTATAGATTCTAAATTTATCAAGTAACCAAATAAATTAATTTTAAAAAACTCACTGTTTCAGATTTAAACTTCTAATACATTTCCAAAAATTAGATTGTTTCCAAATTTATTTCGAAATTCTAAATATATCAAGTGGAGAAATGGATAAATAAAAAATTACCCTCTTTACCAAATTTAAAATTATTAAAAAAATGAAGAAGTTCATTTTTGTTTCGGGCTTAAGATGGTTACAGCCCAATATGACGAAAGCGTTTTTGTTAGAGTTGGATTTCTAAATAGTCTGCACGGGGTTGTCTCGATATATATCATAAGTCACGAACGCTTGGTTTTTCAACCCATCATCCACGGACTGGGTTACAGCCAAGTGCATGATAAGGGGACCTTCAGCTTAAGGTGAGATCCGAACAACTAGAACCTCGGTAAAAGTGAATAGAAAAACTTCAAGAGGTACCGTCTCAGGAAACATTAAGACCAACCGCGGAAAGTAGGCACCTCCTGTGAAATGATCGCTATTTCAGGACAAGAAGGAACATTAACATCCAGGTTCCTCCTAAGCCCCAAGACCTGGCTGAAATGGATACATCCCTTCGTGAGGATATCTTGGAAGAGTAAGACCTCTGGACCATCAATTGTTCAGTTTATGGTCCTGCGAGAGCTGTAGCTGATTTAAATCGAAGGCTAAAACCAGCGATGGATCAAAAGACCAAAAGACGCTTCTTGCATCACCTTAATAAGAAGATTGGATGGGTAAGACAGAATGCGTCCCGTGTTCAGTGAGTGATTGACTACAATAACATCTGGTAGACCGTTCACGAAATGGGTTAGAAAGTTCGCCCAAGAACTCAGGATCTACCATCACATAATGAACAAGTTAAAGCTGCTGACAATCAAGCAGTATAGTTTTAACGAAATACGGATGTATTTCACACCAACATCTGGCCCGCATATTTAAAGTCGTAGACACCCATTCCGCAGCGGCTGGTGTTAGGACGATCTATATTCCTATCGAAAAAAGGCGACTTGTCAGCTTGAAGGTTCATCCAAACATAGTGAGATGCATAGAGAGATTGATGTCCCTTTAGAAAACTAGATTCACTACCTTATCTGGAAATTATCTTGTTACAACGAAAAAAGTAACCTTCCAGGGGGGCGTCTTTTAGGGCGATACCATGAGGCATCGGCTCTTTGGCATCATACTTCTGCCTCAGACTACGCAATTCTCCTGGATACCTCTGCGGCGACACTAATCATCGCGAGCATAAGGTCACTCATGTATTTTATATGGATGACCTGAAGATCTGTGCTTCTGGTGGAAGCAAACTTCAACTGGCTTTAAATATCGTCAAGGTGTACACAGGAGAGATTGGTATGGACTTAAGATTGAACAACTGTACCAAGATTAATTTGAAGAAAGGAATGGTTAGTGGCGTTCCCGAGGACCCAGAGCTTGTGCTTATACATAAGTGGTATTAGACATCTTGACCCTGGGAGACCTATACATACCTGGGCGTGCCTCAAAACCGCATTCAGGACGTAACATCAGTGAAGGAGTTTCTCTGAAACAGATACAAGCATATTCTTCGACAGATTTGGTCTTTAAATCTGACGGCGTTAAACAAGGTATCTGCGTCCAATATGCTTGCCGTCCCGGTTCTACTCTACACGTTTGGGGTAGTTCAATGGACGAAAAACGAGCTTACGGCCCTTTAGATCGCCACGCGCAAGATCATGCGTATGCATAAGAGCTTGCATATCAATTCGTCCGTTCCGCAATTGTACATCTTACTCCGTCAAGGCGGACTTTTCAATCTCCAATGTCTTTTCAACCGAATTGTTCTAAGTACAGCTTACATCGTTGCAAATGGCAGAGATACTCTCCTAAATATGTTCAGGAAACACAAGATGATTAGCAAAGGAGAGTTCCTTTACAAAGCCGCGGAGCAGGCGGCGGAGACCCTTGGCCTGAATTTTAACATCAGAAGTGAGGAAAGTGCATTCCTCCATCTACAAGGTGCGGCACTGAAAATTGCTGATTTGTTTTTGGCGACAAGTGGCGAGGATTGGTCGGTTGAGGGTGGGTAGGGTCTCATTCAGTAGTGGACGGCCTGCAGTTTCGTTTCCCCAACAGTCAGTCGACATCATGCTTCGGACGAAGGAGCAGCGCGCATTTGCTTACGAGGCTTACTTTTGCAACGATCGTTCCATCATCGCCACTCAACGTGCCTTCCGCATTCGGTTCAACATTCATCCGCAGTCGGGTTGTCCAATCCTGAATGTTTCCATCCACAAAACAATCGACTGCTGGCAGAAACGGGACTTGCAGGATGACTGTTGAACCAGGTACGGAAGGCACGTTGAGTGGCGATAATGCAACGACCGTTGGAAAAGTAACCCTCGCAGGCAAATGCGCGCTGCTTCTTCGTCCAATGCATGATGTCGACTCACTGTGGGGGAAACGAAACTTTAGGACGTCCCCTACTGCATGAGACCCTCCCCACCCTCATCCGACCACTCCTCGCTGGTTGGCGCCAAAAAAATCAGTAAGTTTCTGTGCCGCACTCTGTAGATACCTTACTTCTAAAAGCCGAAGTATAGAAAGCAGAGGCTAAAAAATTCCGCCAACACCTTCTCGACAAAAAAATGCATGGAAACTTTCACAGAAATGTAGAAGGCCAGTCCTTGTCGAAGGAGCAAACTTTTGGTTTCCTCAGATCATCAGGACTTAATTCAGGTAGAGGGTTTCATTTTCGCATGCCAGGACCGTGTCATTTCCAACTTTAGTATACCGTGACCGCATTTTCGTCAAGAAGTTCCCAGCGACCGGTGCAGAGCGTGTCATGCACACGCAGAGTACCCAGTACATATATTATCCGGGTGTCCCACTCACGCGGGAACGACGTATCTCCACAGACATAATGCGGCCCCAAGAGTAGAGTTTTTAAATTCTCGGTAATTTAAAATCGGGTAATATTACCGGTAACATACCGGTATGTTACGGACGCTTCGAGAATTTTTCGAGAATTTATGAGAATATTCAATTAGAATGCTTTTTTGTTATTTTTAAAAGTAAATAGATAATTTTCACGATGTTATAGTTAATTTCCGATCATTTGATATATTTTTTAAATATTTGTTAACCCAAAAAATATACCAAATGATCGAAAATTAACTATAACATGTTGAATATTCATTCACAGTGGTCGACAACCTTTAACATCTAAAAAATTCAGTAATTAGATGTTGGCACTTATAGAATAAATTATAAACAGCGCCCATTTAGGTACATTTAAAATATGGAAAACTTTGTGAGCATTAAAAGAATAAAATTAGAAAATGTTCAGGACACTCCGTATAATTGTCTTGTAATACTGCAAAAACTTTAAAAAATAAAATGATTACATTTGAATAAATATAAATAATTAAAATAATACAATCATCATCATTCTATCATATCGATATACCTAAACAATAAAGTTAAAGATTGAAAATATATTAACATTTTTAAACATTTACTACAATGATTCACATGGATTCACAATCGGAAATGATTGGGAAAGCAAATTGATAATGAACGCAAAGTTGTCGACTTGTCGTTGCCAGAAATGCGCTTCACGGAAGTTTGAAAGGAGAAAAAAATAGATTCTCATAAATTCTCGCCGAGAACGAACGTCGGGTAAGTTACCCGGTAACTTACCAATATTACCTTACGTTACCAGGGTAATTTACCCGACTCAAAATTCTACCCAAGAGTGCTTTATTACCATCTTCGTCGCTCTTACGGCGTTGGCAGCAACCCTGCCCTGCCTAACGTTCCGAGGGATATAGGGTCAGTTGTTCAAAATGAGAAGTGCCAAATTTTCTGGAACTATGATTTTCGGATAACAGTCTCCATTGCACGCTCGCGGCCTGACATCGTTCTCTAAGACTTCGAGAAACCAACTATATTCGTGATCGAATTCTCGGCTCTGGCCGACTACAACATCACTACCGAGGAGAAGGGAAAGGAGGAGAGGAAGCAAGACCTTAAAAGGGCGCAATCGTAAAGTCAATTATACTGTGGCTTTCTCCTCTGCACCAAGTGTTCAAGTGGGTCATTTCATGCCTAAACCAAGTACTTGTAATAAACAAGCCTTTTTCTAAGCATAAGCTAACCAACATGTCTCAGTTACCATTTTTTTTATCCCCAACATCACCTAGCATACTCTCGCGTTGGACTACAACCCATCCATTCATATCTCCTAGTCGAATGATTCTTTCTCCAAGATCGAAAGTGCCTATAGTATCATATAAAGTGTCCCAGAAGGCGTATTTTACTTCACTCCTTTCACAATCAACTGGGGCGTATAGCACACTATGATAGATAATATTCTGATTCCCTCTTTCATTTAAACCCACAACAATCAGGGAGATACAAATCCATGATTCTTGACATGCTGTCTTGCTCTCTTATTTATAATCAGACCGAGCCCTTGACTACTATGTTATTCACTATCTACTCCTGACCATATTTCAAGCCCGTTCTTTAACTCTCTATTTTTATCGCTCTTATGTCACATCCCTTTCTATTTGTTTCAGGTTCACATGAAATATCTAGCATCCTTGCGTGCTTTTTTCTCGTAATTATCTTTTCTTAAGATCATTCACCTCTCTAGCATTCCAAACCACCAATCTCCATTCATCGCCTGAAACTTTATCTTTTCCGGATGCATTCCTTTCGTCAACCAAAGTTTCAATCCATTCCGAGGCTACTCTATTGTTTATATTTTATTAATTTTTGTTTAAAGTATACGCCCAAATATCAACTCGATGCGAAAAATGTGTCTTGCGAGTAAATATAATGTCTAAAATAATTAGCCAGTCGTCGTAAAGTGGAGAGCCCAGTCATAACGTCAGTTCCACCAGTCTTCCGTCTACGGAGGGGGAGAATAGGGATAGAACTAGGACTGAAAAAGTCATGGTTGGTTTGTGTTGTATATTGAGAAGGGCACCAGTTTCGCAGTTTTTATTTGGTTTCATTTTCTCGAGCGAGGGTGACAGTTGAAAACATGAAAATTGTAATTTTAAATCTAAAATTCAGTTTGTTTAAAATATTAGTATTTATTAAATTCTATAAAAAATAATCAAAGGAGAAGATGTAAGGGGGAAAAATTACCCTCTCTACCAAAATTAAAATTATAATATTCCAAAAATGGACTCTTTGAAAATGTATTTATAATTTCTCAATTTATCAAGTAGCTAAATTGTTAAATGGCAATATACCCACTTTACCGTATTTGAAGTCGTAATATTCAAAAAATGAATTCTTAGAAAATTTATTTATAATTTCTCAATTTATGAAGTAGCCAAATCATTAAATGTCAAAATAGCCACTGTACAAAATTTGAAATTCTAATATTTCAAAATGTGTTTAATCGCAAATTTATTTTGAAATTCTCAGTTTATCAAGTAGCCAAATCAATAAATGTAAAAACACCCACTTGGCCAAATTTTAAATCGTAATATTCCAAAAATCGATCCTTTGAGAATTTGTTTATAAATTATAAATTCAAGCAGCGAAATAAATACATTTCAAATTACCCACTTTGCTAAACTTGAAATCCTAATATTTCAAAATTTGCTTCATTGCAAATTTATTTCGAAATTTTAAATTTATCAAATTTGGTAAAGTTAAAATTTTTTTTCAATTGATAAATTTATTATTTCGAAATAAATTTGCAATGAAGCCAATTTTGAAATATTTGAATTTCGAACTTGGAATAGTGGGTAATTTGAAATTGATATATTTGGCTACTTGATGTGATGCTGATCTAAATTTGTAATGGCTATAACCCCAATAATCAAGTGTTCATATATTACAAGCTCCGGAAGGTAGTAGAGTGTGTTATTTTCGTGCTTGTGGTGACCGATACCTACAAGTATATACTTTTTCACAACTGCAGTGTTATTCGTGTGTGATTGAATATGAAGAAAAGAAATCGTGTGTGTGTGTGTGAACATAGTTCTTGTTTTGTGCGAGGATGAGTCAGAGAGTGCAACTGTAAATAAAAAGGGTGGGTAACGATGTAGGAGGGTTAGTAGGGGGAGGCTGATGTGTGTAAATGTGGGGCAGGGGGAATTGTTGAGTTTCTTGTTTGTGTTTGAAGGCAAGTGTTTGTATGAGAAGAGGACGTTTGTGTATATGATTGACTATGTTGAAAGCGCTTTTTATGTGGGAGGGTCAGGGGGTTAGTATAATGTTAACAAGGGAGGCGGAATATTTATTAAATTGGTGAGTAAGTACAAGTCTCAGCAGAAAGAGAAGGTGTCGATGAGAGCGATTGAAAATGAGAAGGAGGGGTTGATGTGAGGGTTTTTATATATTTTTTTTTTTTTAGGAGTAAAAACGGAAAATGCTCATGCACCAGCCACATTCGAACTTTGGGGACCACAAGCCCAGTGTATACATCACACGCATATATATTTAATATACATACACGTAAGATGCACATATGGGCGCGTAGTCCACAAGGAACGAATGTGAGTGTGGGACTTACCGAAACGGCACCTACCCACTAAACCTTAACTCCTTTTTTCGCTAACCCATGTTCCTGGAATCCGCTTTCGCATTACTTCTGGAACATGGGGGTAAGGCCAACTCACCGTACTTCGGTGCCACCATTATTGCCAGCTTGGACTACTGCGTGCAGTTTGTTCTCACCCTACAGGGTTACGCGTCGTCCTCGGCAGAAGGGACAGACGTCTCATCTCGGGCTTGCCGGCCTTCGACCCTGTAGAGTAGTCTCTTGTCCTGCAGACAAAAAACAATGAACAAACAAAAAGAAAAACCTATCATCTTTAAGTTTTCTACTTAAAAATACCACACAATCATCATTACTGGGGATTGCGCAGTCTCTCCTGTTCTTCCTTCTTCTTTAGTCGAAGGACCGATTCGATGTAAAAAGACACCGAATCCCAGTGCTCCTGGTTGCAGAGCATCCACGCTACGGTATTCTCAGGAGTTAGTACCTCTTCGAGCACAGTCTCCAGGGCATGCTTCTTAATCGCCTATCTTTCACATTCGTAGAATGTATGCTCAACCGTATCCACCTGTGTGGGACAGTAATCACATAGCTTGCTTTTCTTCCTGTTGAGCCGGTGTAAATAGGAGTTGAAATGTCCGTGACCCGTGAGAAATTGGGTGAGGTGAAAGTTAACCTCACCGTGCTTCCTCCAAACCACGGGGCTACCTCCCCTACACTGAAAAAAGTACAGGAGTCCTGTGTTACCACAGCGTAGCATGACTGTGCTAAACGTGCATATGTCAGCAAGCGTTGTAGATAAGGAGATCATCCCTACTCTTTTAGGCCAGTTTCTCTCGCAAAAGTTGAAGAGAGACGCCGTACCCGCCTTTAAGACGTCTGCTGCTCTATGCTGAAAATATTTGAGTAAGCAGGCAGCCTGTGGCGTATAGCAGCCTGTGGCGTATGTCACGCTCATGGTAAGCAGGCGTGACTGTATCGTAATTTAACATTATTGTTTGAATTGTTATTTTTATTTGAAACAGTATTTTTTTTTTAATTCTAAAGTTCGAAAAAATTTGTGTCCTTGATAACAATATTTGATTCCTCCATTTTTAATGAATAAATAATATTTATTTAAAGAAAAAACCATTTTTGAATTCATTATATTCGGAAATTTTTCAATTCGGAAATTAACTAGTTCGAATATTTTATAAATCGGCAATTTTCTGCCTGGAATTTTACTATTCGGGAATTTCTCAATTTGGGATTCTTATATTTTGGCAATTTATTAATTTCGGAAAATTCATTATTTGGGAATGTACAAATTCGGGAATTGTACTGTTTCGGGGATTTTACTTGTTAGAATTTCTCAGTCGTCCCAATTAAAAAAAAATCTGAAAAATAATAAATATGCTAATATTATCTAAATGGAATTAATTGAATAAATGAATTAATTGACTTACTCACTTTAGCTCAATTAATTCAATTAATTAATGAAAACAGATAATAGTAGAATATTTATTATTTTTTAAGATTTTTTAGAATCTTCGAATTTTTAAAAAAATTTGCGCATCTTGAAAATGAACTGAATACCAGTTCGAAACGCTCCGATGCTTTATTATCAGAAATAAATTCAACATATGTGCTGCTAATTGGAAAAAATATGTTATTTTTTATTCAACATATTTTTTGGAAAGTTTAAAAATATATTCGGCTGAGTTTCTATTTCGTATTTATCTGTTATCAAATTTGAATTACCCGTAATAGCACGGAACGTTGCCGGAACGTTCCCGGAACGAGTAAAATGTCCGCCGCTTGGGAACGTTCCAAACATAAATTACCGTTATTGTTATTATTATCAATAAATATCGTGTAAACCGTAGGTGATAGGTAAAATTGATGTCAGTTTATGATACGGATATTATATTATAGTGCAGTATATGCGGTACTCAAAATTCAAAAATGACATCCATTTCTACCTATCTCTTACGGTTAACGAGATAATTGTTGTCAAAAATAACAATTATGGAGAGTTCCACTAAGGTCCCAGTGGAACGTTCCCAAGGGAAGAACATTTTACACGTTACGGGAACGTCCCTGGAACGTTCCGGGCTATTAGGGGCAGTTTCTCAATAAATGAATGTGAATATTTGAAAATGAACCTGCAATGAAATTTTCATATTCTCTCCTGGATGTAAAAATGATTCGACGCATTATTATTAGATGGCAGAATTGGCGGTTAGTTATGAATGAATATGAAACTATAATATCCCTGGAGAAAGTATCGGATAGGAATTCATTACGAATTATTCCGGAATTTGTATCTGAACCAATCGATCCCAGTTCGATCCAAATCGGTTAAAAATTAATCCGGCTTAATCTGGTTAAATCCGAACTTCCGAACCGAACCAAATTTTTGATCCAAATGAATTCGAATCAATCCGAACTCGGATTAACCTGATCAGATTTTGAATCCGAGTGAATCCGAGTTCGGATTGAATTGGATTCATTCGGATTGAAAATCGATTTAGGTCAATCGGAGTTGGGATTTATTCGGATAGAAAAGTTGGTTCGGGTTGAATCTGATTAATTCTCAACCGATTTTGATCGAACGAAATGTAGAACTTTTTTCGGATTTTTTTTATACCATTAAGCCATTTCCCTTTAGGAGTAGGCGTGACACTACCCAATGCGGGTAGTGTTTGTAGGTGGATTATTTATTGCTAGTACTACTAGTGTGGGCTCACCACACCCACGACGGGCCAACAGCACGCAGTATTTTTGAACGGTCACCCATTCAAGTAATAACCGCGCCCAACACTGCTTAACTTCAGTGATCTTCGGATCGGTTAGGAATGAATTCCTATTTGAAACTTTCGCCAGGAATATCATCACGAAAACTGTATGTCCCAAACAAATGATTTATTTGGGCATTCTAACAAGCATAATGAAGATCGTTCGAGTGTTTTTCTGTTTTTGGAGTAGCAGTGTTTCCACTAGTTTGTACAGCGCTTCGCTCTCTATTTCAGACAGCTCCCATCCCAAACGGAATAACGCTGCTACTCTAAACATTCGTACTGCGGTGGCCTAACAAGACTGCGCGCGCCGAGAAAGCCACGATCTTGAAGAACGGTACCCGCTCTCGCCTATACTTTTGGTACAGCAGTGATCCGAAAAGATTAGCAAGGATCTCCTTTATGCGTGGCACTGCTGCGCACCCGTCTTTAGTACAGCTGGTAGTTCGTACTTTTTTCAGTGTATAAGACACGCTGTCCATCTTCCCCTAGAGTCGGTGTCCCAGCAATGTTGCCATTCAGATAGGGTTCGGGCTCTCTCCTCCACTCTGATACTTGAACGATCTTCCTCCAGTTGGAGTCGCTCGTACTTTCTCTTCGTCTCTTTGGCAAGTAGGAAAATGGGGATCACTCCAGCCACAATCATTACCGCCAGAGCTGAGACTGTAAGATACGCTCTTGCAATACGCATGGCGCAACGGCACTGTACCGAAACCATTCGTTTACGGTACTTTTCAGTTTCCAATGAGTCTGCCCAAATCTCTGCGCCGTATAAAAGGATCGAGTGAGCAACACTCATCAACACTCTCCTCTTACTGGCTCTAGGGCATCTGATGTTTGGCATAAGCCTTGAGAGATTCGCCGCCGTCATACTGGCTTTGTCCGCAGCATACTGAATTTGAGGCCAATGCGTTAGCTTCTGGTCCACTTTTTCACCCAAATATCTAACAGACTTCGAAGCCACAAAAGATTCACCTGCTATGTTGAACGTCACCATATCTCCAAAATGCCTCTGCCTCGTGAGGACAACCACTTCCGTCTTGTTAGACGCTAGTGTAAGCCCATGATTCCTGAGCCAATCATTCACAAGACCAATCACATGTGCTATTCTTCTCTGAGCTTGCTCTGTGTCTGGCTATTATCATGGCCGCGAGATCATCAGCGAATCCAATCAATTTGGCCCACTCAGGCAGCACGATTTCAAGCACACCATTGTATAATACATTCCAAAGATCTGGACCAAGCGCAGACCCCTGTGCCACACCAGCTGCGACTTTTCGTCCCTGTTGTCCTTCCGTAGACTCGTACAATAACTCCCTGTCGTTGAGGTAATCGCTGATCACTCTTCGCAGATACGACGGTACCCTGAACCGATGCTAAAGTGCATCCAGGATGTCAACCCACTTTACTGAGTTGAAGGCGGTCTTCACATCGAGAGTGACCAGCACACAGGAGTTCCTTGTTCTGTGATTACTCTGCATGCTCTATTTGTCACTGTAATGACATCTCTAATGGCTCCGATTGTGGAGCGATTGGTACGAAACCCGTGTTGGTTCTTTGAGAGCCCACCTGCTTCTTCAATGGCCATCCGCAGACGGGCACGAAGAAGTTTTTCGAAAAATTTCCCTGCGTTGTCAAGCATGCAGAGTGGTCTGAATGACGAGGGTGTGATGGGAGGACCCTTACCCTTGTCAAGCAGAACCAACCTCTGCACTTTCCATCTCCTCGCAAAGATGCCAGCCAGCAAAAATGCATTATACATATTCAATAACACATCTGGGAATTCGCAAACAATAGCTTAAGTACATCAGCTGGTATCCCGTCTGGACCAGGAGCCTTGTGGTTGCCCAACGAGTAGACTGCGCTACACAGCTCATCAGTCGTGAAAAGCTGAATTTCCGCCTCCACAACTGGGATCTCGGCACAGACTCTCCGGATGTTGTGGAAAGAGTGAGTCCACGATAATCTCCATTCTTATGGAATCCCATGGGGATTCCGTAGCTCGATATCCCAGACTACGGGTAAGAATTTGATAGCCGCGCCTCCAGACATCCTTGTCAACTTCGTCGAGTAGGGAATTCCTCCCTTTCCTTTTGTTGTCCTTGATGGCTCTATTCAATGCCTTCTTGGTCAGAATATAGCTTGCCTCAGCCACACTGACGTCAGCGCGGCCCCTCTTACGTTGGGCCTTCCTGCGCTTCGCCAGAGCCTGTCTGCGTAGATCGGCAACTTCCTCATTCCACCAATAGTTTTGCTGATTTTGACAATATTTTGATTTTTTGGACATTGACATGTCACATGCCTTTTTAATCAAACTCATAGTTTCGTCCACCAGGCTTTCTGCAATTCTTCTTGTCATCTTTGTGGGGTTAATATCCCATCTATTAAGACCATCCGCTCTGGACAACGTTTCGAGTACAGCCAGCCGACTGAGCTTAGCCACGTTCCAACCTCGTATTTTTGCGATGACAGTCTGCGTTCATCCTACTCCAAGGTTTGGACCAACCCAGAGCTTAATGTACTGTGGTCGCTACCAGTAAGCTCCTCCAGGAACTGCCATCCACGTATTATGGAAGAGACGTAAGCAGATGCCAAAGTAATATCAATAATAGTACCCTGGTAGCCACTGCGTCTGAATGTTGTAACCGTGCCAGTATTCAGGATCGTTAGGTCCACCTAGCCGCCATCTCTACCACCCTACCGCTCTGCTGCAGGTCCTCAACATGCCCCACTCCGCCGCCTTCGCATTGAAGTCCTCAGCCATGATGACTTCTTCATCTAGATCCCGAATGCTGTCTTCTAGTGCAGCAAGTTTCCTAACGCATTCGTCTATTCCCTCATTGGGTGAGAGGTATACACTTACGTAGGTGATATTCCCACACTTGATCTAAACATAGCCTTCACCCTTACACACATCTTCCACTGGGAACTTGGATACGTTTTTTACCCATATTGCTACAGTGTTAGTGTTGTCTGGATACCAATTGCGTCCACCCATGCCACAGTATGGCTCCGAGATAATCAGAAGATCAGCCTTGTGCTCTCCTGAAATCTGGGTCAGCAAATCTCTGGCAAGTCTGCTTCTACCCAGGTTACACTCAACAATGACCGCCATCACTGAACAGTCCTACAAAACTCCTTATACACCGGGCACCTGGAGGATCCCGGAATGTGATATAAGTTTTCATTGTTACATCTTCGCTCGGCGCACAGATAGCAATGAGGTTTCTCGGTGCAGGTAGGGGACAGATGCCCCTCCTTTCCACACTTCCAACAGCTTTTCCTTTGGTTTTGCTCCTTGCAAGAGACTGCGATATGGCCAAAGCCATGGCAGCGGAAACAACGCGTGATAACCATCCTGCGTCGAACGCGACAGCTGACCCAACCAATCCGGATGTGACCAGCCTTCTCCAGTTTATTAGCAGCGGTTCCATCACAATCGATGGAAGCAATCCTACTTCCCCAGCGGCTTGGTCTGGAGAGATTTATTTTCGAATCTCTGCTCTTTTCGTTCCCAAGAACCTTGTCTAGAGCATCCATAATCTCTAGATCGTCGGCTGCTAAATCTAAATCTTCAATCTCGATCGTAGCCCTCGGGACTAGTTGGCGCACCTGTCCACCCTCACCCACAGCCTTTGACAAAGCCTCGCTAAACTTGACTTTGACTTCGACACTTGCACCCAGTTCAACCAGGACATCTCCTGTCCTGGTCTACCTGATACTCTTTACCGTGACATCCATTTCTTGCGGTTTTACTTTACTGCGGACCAATCTAAGTACTTTTGCATAATTTTTACCAGATGCAGGTTTAATAATAACTGCCTCTGGCGGGTACGTGCCTTCCTTCTTGTTTATGGGTGGGCAGGACGTGCTATTACCCTACACACATCTTGTTGTGAATCCACTTTGTCAGTTGCAGTCACCTGCTTTTTACGTTTACACCTCTTTGGTTCAGTTCACTCCGAAGTTTTTCTAGAAAGCTGAATCTTCTTCGTTGGGCGCAATGATGAGCCTTCACCAGGGCCAGGCGTGCCCTCGGCTATCCTCTTATTGGTACGCTGACCCTTTGGTGTTCCTCGATCAACGCTAGCTTGATCATTTTTATTCTTGACGACCTGTGTCATTTTGAGGCCAGTCGCATTAAGTACAATATTTAAAAGCTGCTGTGTGAGTTCAGCCGCTTCCAATCCCTTCTGTATTTTGCCGTCAAGGTTTACTCTTCTCGAGGCATAAACATGCATTTCATGTACTTCCTGTGTAAGCTTTTCCAAAAGCTTTTTCAGGTCCATATCTTCGTTCGCCTTTATATGTTGTCCCCCGTCCGTGTTAGTGGAGACCGCCATGTTCTTCTCAGTAAATTTTTGTACTCGGTTTGTTTTCTCTGCTTGAATTTGTGAATTAGCCATAAATGTTGGTCCACCGCTTCGTGCGTGGAGGGGCGAGCCGAAAAAACTGGGAACGGGTATACCCTCGGACCGTAGTCCTACCCCAGTTCCCTGGGGCCCGGCCTTCGTTTAACCGGTCCCGGAATGCACGGACGGACCGGACTCGCCTGGAGCACTGCAGATTCCGACCTCTGCAGCCACCACCCACTTCCTGATCAGGGCCCGAAGGGGCTGGATTCCTGATAACCGACTGCAACTTACACGTCGGCAGAGATAGCTCACAGCAGCTTCATCCCCGTTCCCGGTTCGAAGCACTCCCAGTATTATTTAACATGTGTCGTTTCACATTCCTAATGCTGCCCGAGACCAACGACGTAGACGGTAAACTAATCTGATCCCTTTCGAACTTTTGAATGTTTGATTAAGTGTTAGTGTATTATGAGTGGGTGAGTATATGTGTAACATCGCCCAATCGGTCAGTTCGTAAAACTGGTATGAATGGATATTCGACGTTCTCCTGATGACGCACGTATCCCATGTACCAAAGAATTGATGTCACGTGCGCACATGTTCCTAGAGTTCTCACCCCTGCCTGACAGGTGCAGTAGTAGCCCAAAATTGAAGACTTGTCACCTGTGTTGGTGAATAAGTGTGAGCCATATCAGAAAAGATCTATGAGAGCTATCGAGAGTTTTTCCGTTTTAAGAGAATAACAATTATTTTTCATACAATTACCTAAACAAGAAGAATTCTGTCAAACTAGATGTGTTCTCGATTCATCTAGTGTACAAGTTTGATATGCTACAATATCCCGTGAAATCGTAGCATTTGGTTTTTAAACAAATTTACAAAAAATCACAGCTATGAATATTACAGCATATCTTTTATTTTTAAATACAAACAAGTGCCAAAGGAAAATTTCAATTCAGAAGCTTTGATCGAAGTTCCATGAGATAAAAATAGTATTGTGCTTGAGACACTGGATTTTCTACAAAAATATTTGGTTTTTATTGGTATTTTTTCAGGAATAACAGAATGGTATTTTAAAGCGGAAAGAAATGATAGAAAATAACAGAGAATTTTTTCAACCTAAGGTTTGTCATGAAGTTTATTCATCGAACTTTAATGTACAAATGCATTTCTGTACACAATTCATTAATAAAAACAGATAATATTAAATTTGTAATAAAAATTGTGATTTGGGGCGGAACGAGCAGGGTTTATGGATCATACATTTTTTATCGCTCCGCCCTATTGAATATATCTAAAAATATGTTTTTATAATTTTTAACAGTGGAATCTTTACATTTAGGCACAAAATACCAATCTTGGCATTTAGCCACATCTAGGTGGCGGCAAGCCGTGGGGAAACAACACCTTTTTTGGACAGAAATTGACCAAAAGTACAATTTTGTTACCAGTTACTTTTTTGATACCAGTTCGTTTAAGACTTTCAAATGCATTAAAACAGGTCATAAATCAATGTAATAACTAACTGAAAACAATCTCCAGTGGGTTAGAGTAAGGAAAAAAATTGATTATGCTGTTATGAATAAACTAATGAACAAAAGTTATTTTTTCGTGATTTGAAATTATTAGCTATTTTGAATCCATGACTTTTGTATGAAATAGAACAGATGTTAACCAGTTAACTGGTAGGCTAGAAGTCAGCGTTATGTGCCAAAACTGGTAGAAGCAAATAATTCCGTATTAATAATGAAAGTTCATTTCCTCAGAGTTTTTAGGTCGCTGATGACGAATCCGGGTGAAAATTAGAAAATTCAAAATGGCGGGTTCGATATGGTGATCTAGAATGCAAAAATCACGTTACTTGAATGAAAGGCAGTACTGAAGAGTTGTTTGATTTTCTGATGAATTTCCTTATATATTATCAGATGATTTGAATTTTTCAATTTTGACCCCGGATTCATCATCAGCGACCAAAAAACTACTAAGTACTGACTCACTCAAATCACGTGACTTATGCATTTTAGTTTACCATATTGGATCTACCATATTAGGTCCGCCATTTTTAATTTCTCAACTTTGACCTTGGATTCGTCATCAGCGACCAAAAAACCTAGGGCATACCAATTTTTATCAAAATCCATTGAGTTTTGTGGCAGTTATTCAAAGTGCGCATATATGCGTCATTACCAGTTTTGGCCTGGATGATTTCTGCGCATATATGCGTCATTACCAGTTAACTGGTTAATGTGCCACAGTGTTCTTGAAGGTGAAAGAAGTTTGACTAAAATGGATCCAAAATCGGGTTTCATAGGAAGTTTCTACATCATTTATAGGTTCAAAATCTGAAAGAATAAAAATCGCAGCTGATCCTTTCCGCGAGATATCAATATTTTAATATTCAAAATCTTATAATCACAATAAAAATAATTCAATTAATTGATCTTTCTGAATTTCGCACTAAATTTTCGTTCCATCTTAAAATCAGATATAGAATCAGGGATTTTCTCTTCAATAATAATAATAATAATAATAAATCTTTATTGAGTTCGTCACCTTAGTTTACCGCGAGCGCATAATGAATGTACCTGTACGCGATACCAACTTCCGAGCGTGCAAGCAAGAGCCCGAAACACTTGGACATGTTCTCAGTGGATGCTCTAAATATGCACGCTGCGCGTACATAGAGAGACACAATGCAGCTCTAAAAGTGATATATTACCATCTTAGGCATTTCTATGGTGTTGATCTATTGCCCGTCTTGCCATACGCCCAGGGGGAACTCGAGTCAGTTGTGGAGAATGATCAGTGTAAGATCTACTGGAATTTCTCATTCTCCACCATTCAACGTATCAGTGCTACGAAGCCTGACATTGTCCTCCAAGATCTGAAGAACAAGATCATTTACGTGATTGAATTCTCGGCACCAGCCGATGGTAATATCACGGCAAAGGAGGGAGAAAAACGGGCGAAATATCAAGCACTTCTTTTCGAGCTGAGTAGGCTGTACCAAGGCTACAAAGTCCATCTTATAATTCTCATAATCGGCTGCCTTGGAGGTATGAAAGCTTCATTTATTAGCCAACTCAACAAGATTCCGGCTTGCCAGCGTCACGCTCATTTCATCGCGAACCGGATGCAAAAGGCTGTTCTCCTGGGATCACTCCATCTGGTCCGTCAACACTGTTCCTCTTAAATTCTGAAAAGATTGGTAGCTCTAAAAAAGTATCCAGAGGTGAAACCTTCATCTCCAGCTGTCTTGTCTGTCGCGTAAGGTCATCCGCGGCTAGAGACCTGACTCCAAGGAACAGTGTTGCCCGATGTTATCACGCGTAAATTTCCCGCTCTTGCTTACCTTCTAGGACAGAAGGAGCAGAAGCGGATGACGTACACGTTCCAGTAGCTTTGGGATTGGTTTCTTTAAGGAATCATGATCGAAGCTTCCGGAGCCTACAACTTCTCATAATAAAATCTTTATTGAGTTCGTAACAAGAATGATATGTACATGGCAGACAGAGTTAACATAAGAACCCAAAGGGCGAGGTACAGCTTAAAGCTGCTTTCAAACCTAACCCTCTTAATCTAATTTAAAATATAAGTAAACGACACTTAAAAACTAGGGCTTGAATATATAGTTTTCGAGATCATTGCAGAAATAGATAGAAACTGATTGTGGTGCCATAATGCGAAATACTCTAGAACTTATATTAAAATACGGAACTTAAGATAAAAGAAGACAAAAATCAAATTACTTATTATGAAGAGACAAATCATGTTACCGTGCGAAGGCGTTCAGTTATTTCCTTCCTTACAGTTTGGATGGAGTAAGAAGCCAGCGGATTTTCTAAGCTGTTTAAGAGACGTGGAGCCGCGTGGGAAAAAATGGATTCCCTTTTCGATGTGTTCGCTCGCGGGACATATAGCTTGCCATCGGATCTCGTTGCAAGAGATTTTCTAGCTCGCTTATCTTCTACGAATGACAATAAATCAAATAAATATTCTGGAACGCCCTGCGAGAGGACCCTGAAAGAGAGGACACATAGTTGCACTTCCCATCTGTACTTCTTTTTCAGCCAGCCAGATTCTTCCAAAGCGGGTGTAATATGGTCCTATTTTCTAATTCCATATGTGAATCTGAGGCACGCATTTTGCACCCTCTGTATCCTCTCTCTCAGAGTGGCATTTAGGCAAGGGCCGTATATCGTATACGCATATTCAAAGAGGGACAGTATCAATGACTGACAAAGCAACAGTTTTACCCTGAGTGGAAGCGAGCGACGGAAGGGATACAACTTTCTTAAACGCAGATACGCCGCTTTGATTTTAGTGGTTACATGATCCTCGAAACTCCAAATGGATTGCATTTTAAGACCTAAGTTTTTCGCTTGCGCTACGATGGTCAACACGGATCGGCCTATCTCAAAGTTGGGTAAACGAGCATCTTTAAAGTTGCCTATAGGAAGAATAACGGATTTAGCAGGGTTAATAACAAGAGCTCGCTCATCAGCTCACCTCGCGATGAATTTCAAAGCCAGGGACAACACTGCTGTACCGACATCTAGATCGTCCAGTTTGCAGCGTATATATACCTGTGTGTCATCCGCATACATGTGGATCGTGACTTTCACCTTGCCTCCGGATACCGCTTCCAAAATCGACAGGAATTTCATCAAGGGGTCTGGAAGGTCGTTGGTGTAAACAGAGAAAAGAGGCGGACTAAGAACAGCACCTTGTGGGACCCCTTTACATAGGGGTCGGATGGGTGACGATCGAGAGGTTAAGGTGTTCGATATTTCCACTCGCTGGCTTCTATCGGAGAGAAAGCCACTAATCCAAGACATTTCTTTCCCAGAAATTCCCTCAGATTTTAGTTTGGCTAGAAGAAGTTGGTGATCGATGGTTTGAAACGCCCGAGTTAGATCTAGTAGGGCTAAAATAGTGATTTCCGAAAAGTCCAGTGACCGGCCTATCTCGTCTGATACATGAAGCAGAGCTGTAGCTGCCGAGAAACCTTTCCTGAAACCAGACTGGTGATTTTAGAGGATCCCATTATTGTTTATGTATGGCGACAGCTGCTGAAGGCAATTTTTTTCCAGGATCTTTGACAGATAAGGAAGAATAGTAATGGGGCGTAAATCCTTGTAGGAAGTTGGTCGGTCACATTTTGGAAGAGGGCGGACAATGCCTACCTTCCACGCTGTAGGGAATATCCCTGTGCTCAGAGAGGAGTGAACAATTTCGAGTAAAGCAGGCAAGCACGAGGGACACAAAGGAGAATCGCGGAACTATTTATACCATCGGAGCCAGTAGCCGTAGATTTAATTGATTTAATCGCTGCATACAACTGACCGAGGTCAACCTCGTGGAATTGGAAAGGTTGGCGATTACTTACTTCGGCTGCCTCCAGGAGATCTTGGATTATTTTGACCGATGCCGTTGCTGGAGGGAGGGTATCAAGGAGGAAGTTGTTGATCTTCGTTGGATCAAGGGGAAGGTCCCCCCACGAGCATATTCCCTGCCCAGACCAGACTCCCGCATGGTTAACCCTTTCCCATATTCGCTTAGATGAGGGCCTTTCCGGGAAGCTAGACAGAAATCCGACCTTTTCGCGACGCATGGCCGCAGTAGTGAGATTACGGAGATAAGTGTATTTGGCGTGATTGGGGTCTGTTCTATACCTTCGCCATTTAGATCGTGCTCTATCCCTGGCTCGCGACATCTTTTTGACCGCATCTGAGAACCATGGAGGTTTGGGTCTAGCAATTCTGAATTTTCGAAGTTGGCAAAAGGAGTCTATCAAGGATAGGACAGTTTGAGAGAAGCAGTTCACCTTGTCCACCGTTTCAGCCATTTGTACATTGTCCCAATTCGCCGCTCTTGCCGCCCTATCGAACATATCTATATCTACTCTTTTGAAATCCCTCCCAAAGCGGAATATACCCGGCCTAGAGACTGTCCTCACATCTAGCATGCAGAAAACCATATCGTGATCAAACGGTTTGACAATTTAATGACTGTAGTACGCGTAGGTTCGTCGATAATCTGATTTAGGGAAAAAGAGCGAATGAGATCATTAAGTTTCCCCCAACCTGGCTGGTCCGTGCGAGAGACATCGATATTGAAATCTCCTGCACATAATATACAGTCCGCTGCACCACTCGCATAAATCAGCACGTCCTCTAAATCTTCATCCCAAGCAGCATTCGACTTAGGACTCCTGTATACAGCTACGAAGCCAATTTTTATTTTTTTCAGATGTATTATTATTGCGCAGATGTCTACAGGGATATCCTCTGTCAAACGCCCCCTAGAAGGCATCGAATCATCGACTAACAAATCGAACCGCAAGTCGTCTCTAATATAGATCAGTACGCCTCCCCCTCTACGAGCAACAAGGCTCCTTCGGTCCGTACGTATCACATTGAAGCCATTAATCGCCACCGCTGAACTGGGATTTTCTTTATGAAGCCACGACTCGGAGATAGCTATAATATCTAAATTATGTAGGTAAATTAGGTCTATAATATAATTTAACTTTGGTAAAAGAGATCTAGCATTAATATGTCCTACACGTAATGATCGTAAATTAGAATTATTAGCTGACGTTTGGTTAAGGCCCGGAGGTGAGACATCAAAAACAGTGGCCGAAGAACTAAGAGGATTAACAGAGAAAGACGTAGGTACGAAAGGGGGCCCCAAACTACTGCTACTAGAGTCGCACGAGTTGCTGAAATATGAACTCGAGAAGTTTAAGCCAGATAGAGTGTTTAACATACCGGTAGTATCTGGATGTCTTAGGTTAGGGCACGAACGTTGTGGAGAAGAGCCAGTGGTGTCTGAAGGTCTAAGCTGAGAGTAGTGTTGCGACGAAGAATCAGGCACGTGGCCATTAGTTGGCTGGTTTAAGGAGGCAAGTCAGGACTGAGCTGACGTCGATGGTGAACTAAGGTGAGTTTTCAAGAAAGAGTCAAGGTCCGCCCCCCCTGGGACCCTCACTGGTTTAAATGAAGCGTCCTTTACGTCTCTGATCCAGACTGATTTCCTGAAGATCCATGCCTTACCGTCGAGCTTTCCATGACGTATCTTTTCTTTGACTGACTTCAGGCGTAAGTAACAATTCATTGATTGGTTTTGGTTCACGTGTACTGCCCCTCCCTCCAAGTTAGAATCAATTTCGTGGACTGTTAGTGATTTTTTATTTCTTATTTTGGAGGAGATCAGGTCTGAGCGAGCACTAGCATTAGAGAGCCGAGCGATTATTGGTTTCGGCTGGTTCTGAGTTTTAGATGGAATGCGAAAGACATCCTCAATATCCCCCTTAAGCAGTTTGGAGTCGGTTAAAACCCCAATTTTCTCAACAAAACTCGTGAGATCTTCGTGAGCAGACATTGGAAAACCCGTAATAATTACCTCTCTGTCTCTGATCGCATCTTCCAAGCGGGTAATCCTTTCTCCATGAAAAACTTTTATATCTTTTATGGCTGCTTTCTGAGCGAAGTTTTCTCTAGCTAACTGCTCTTGTGTAGCTTCAACTTTGGAGATTCTGGAACACACCGACTCAATTTTGCCGAGAAGGTTATCGTTTTGAGCGGTGATCGATTGTAGCTGGGCCGAAATGGAAGCCGAATCAGCACATTGCAGTTTCAAGGTTTAACTTGTTTTCGCTCCGATTGTTTCCACTTTATCGAGGCGCTCGCAGATCAGATTAAGTTTGGCTAGTATCATCCCAGAAACAAGATCAGGATCAGCAGAAGGTTGGCTACTGAGGGTTGTAGGAGCAGGTTGTTGATGGAGGATTTGTTCTGTTGAAATTATTGGTGCGGGCCGCGTGAGTGACGTATCCTCCTTTGTTGAACTCAACAGGGAATTGTGACAGCTGAGTAGAGTATCCTCCGAAAGAGCATTGCGGTTAGAAGTCCCTAAAGAGTGAGAAGCTGGGGCCCCTTCGCCAAGAATAATATCGCTCGTGATAAAAGAAGAGACTTTGGAAGTCTCATCAGCAAAGCTGAAGCTGGAGTGGCACTGCCTGCAGACCGTAAGGACTTTTTTCTTGTGAGGAATCTCATAGAACTCAGTGCATTTCGGGTGGTAGGCTTCGTTGCAGGATTCACAGTAAATAGCAATTCTTTGGATTGTACCCCCGCATGTATTACAGTTGGGCTTTAAACTGATGTTCTTAAGGTCGGTATTGTGCATCATAACGAAAAATATCGTTAACGTTCAAAAATAGATGACAGGCATAAAGATCCCTTCGCGCAGGCAACCCGATCTACTCCCGTGCCAAGTACAATGTTATAGTAGGATTTAGGTTCCGTAGCCGCTACGCTGTCAGCACATTGGAAACCGGACCAATGAAGACGTATCCGTTACGTTAGCGGTAAACGCAAGCAACACTCACCAAACCTTTAGAAGGCAAATTATGAATGGCGATTGTAAAGCTCTGCTCTGACACCTTATCAGGAAGTAGACGCCTTCTTCAACACCACAAAATCACTAATCCCTCATCAGCACTCACTTCGCTGAGTGTTGATGGGAAAACAATGGACCAAATGCATGGGATTCGGTCCATTTTGCCCTATTTTACTAGTATCTTCGTAAAATCTAATTTTTTCTATATAAGTGTTTCTGAAAAATAGTTTTTATTTTTTAAGAACTATTTAATGAATGAATAAAATGATGATGAT
>CAKNXH010058108.1:0-15222 GCA_932178445.1 Andricus quercusramuli | reverse complement strand
ACTAGAACCAATAAGCGCCATTCAGTTAAAGCATGCGCATGTCAAGGTGGTCTTTTCGGGATCACTGCGGGAAACAGTAATCGAATCGAATCGTAGTTCGAGTTCGATAATAGGTGAGTAATGAACATTTCTTACCCAAAAACAGGATAATCCTGATGACTGGGTATACATAAGTGAGGTTTGTATACATTTGAAATACTTCGCTTCATTTGAGGTCTAAATTCGTAGTGAAAATTTCTGCAGTGTCATTTGTAGTAAGCTAAGTGGTTGTTGCATAATATTTCTTTACATTTTTTGTGAATTCTTGTAGAGTTTCGTTTTCTCTAATTTGCTCTGGTAAATCAATATATGTGTCTATGCTACTGTATATAGCTGTATTCTGCCCTAGATTAGTTCTGTAATACATTTTTCGCAGTTCATTTGCAAATCTTGTTCTGTAGTTATGTACATTTGTTCCAATTTATTTTCAGTTTTAGTGAGATTGTTCGCCATTCTATATATCATTTTCGTTCTTTCTATGTCCCGAAGTGTACAAATATCTGGTACTTTAACTATTTTGTATAACTCACTAGTCGGTTGATCTGACGGTAATTTGAAAATTGCTTTAATGGCTTTATTTTGTAATCTTTGAATCTTTTGTATTTGTTGTTCTGAAGCTACCCCCCAACTTCTTATTATGTATCTGAGATTGGATTCAATAAAGGCACGATATATCAAATATTATTTTTTTCGTTGATGTATTCTCTACACGGAGAGACTTTCGATATCAATATTTGGTACACACTGCACCTATAATTAAAATAAAATGTAAGAATTTGGGGATAATCGGGGTACTGTTATAAAGAATCCTACTATAATAAGAGATGATGTTATTTCTGTAAGTATTATTATAAACTTGAGCGAGCAAAAATTAGTATTTACGTTTAGAAAAAGTCTTATTTACTGTTTGAGAATTGTGAGTGTGAAAAAGTGAGAATGGTCAATAACAAGTTTTCTAAAAAATATTTTCAATAGTAAATATTTTAGGTAACATAAGTTATAAGAAATGTACGAAATTCTAGTATTCTTAAATATGAATGCGTATTGAAATGAGAGCCGCTAGTAATATCTGCAACCGGGATTTGCGAGAATTCTAAAAGACTATACTAAAAACGCCCGAAAGTTTCCGAGCTGTTCCGTCTATAGCCGAGTACGCGACGACCAGGCCAGCAGACCGACTGCATCCATGGACATCCTATGTCCATGACTGCATCCGATTCGTGGCCTGTGATTTCCCGCCAAAAGTTTCAATTATACGCGTTTGTAGTACAAAAATGTTTGTAACTAATGTAGTATGCATTGAAGCTTAAACAAATTTTAATTCGGAAATTATCAATAAAAAACTGCGAAACTTAATTTTTTACACTTTTATAAATTGAACAGTTCAACGATTTCTGGTTAAAAAATATCAATCCACGCTATCGTTTTAAATGCTCTATACTAAAACTAATCCTCCATTTCAATTCTCATTAATCAAAATGTTGAAAAATGAAACATGTCCCTCTCCTAACTCAATAAAAACGTTCGAAACCAAAAAGTTTCTCTTCATATTTAGAAAAACTTGAAAACACAAATTTCCTCCCAGTTCTTTAAGAATCATAAAAATAACAAAATGTCCCTCTTTTAATCCAGAATAAATTGAAAATTCAAATTTCATCCCCTCATACTCAATAAAACTCTATTTTTTTAATTATCCCTTCTAACTCAATAAAAAACTTGAAAATATAAAATGTACTGCCAATTTAACAAAAATTAAAATTTCCTCATTTCAAGCTTGATAAAAATGTTAAAAATGCAATACTTCCCATTCTTCCACTTAATACAAATTTTAAACAAAAAAAGTTCCTCTTGCAATTGGGGAAAAAACTAACAAAATTTATTTATTTATATTGATTTTGGTCGTTTCGATTTGATAATTTTGAATTGTTATTTAACATTAGAATACAAATTGTAACGTTGATAGTTTAAATTTGTACCATGCAAGGCTTCCTGTTTCAAACAATTCAGTTCAAAATTCTTTAGTTTTGAATATTTCATTTATAATTTCTCCTTTTGCAATTTTTGTGATTGAAAACTGTCCAACTGAATGGGTTAAAAATGGAATATTTTAGACTGAGACAATATTTGGATAGGATTCTAAATTGAATAAAAGTGTGTGATTATGAATATATTAATTTTAAGTTTTCACATTGAAAATAATTTATGAAGTTTCAATCAGACATTTCAATTTGTCTAATTGTTATGGCTTCCGTTTAAAAGAAGTTTAATTTTCAACGTTAAAATTTGCAAATCTTTTAATTTCGAACAGACTTAGAACCGTATTGTAAAATAATTATTGTACAATTTTTAACACTCGAACTACAGTTCAATTTGAAAAATCATTAATTAATTTATATTTACAGTTGATCAACTTAAAACATTTTTATAAACTATTTTAAATTTCTAACGCTTTTAATTTTTTATTCTTAAAGCCTTCAAACTGAATTTTTAAATACTTTCAATTAAAAATTTCCGTTTAAAAATGAAGACATAAAATGGAAAAATTGTAATGTAAAAGATTTTAGAATTAAGCGTTATAAACTGAATGATGCAGTAATTAAAACAGTTAACAACAACTGAACTTAATATTTAAAAAAAGTTGAAATCGAACTTTTTTTAAATTAAATTATATCATGTGATATGGTATTTGCGATATTTCAAGTAATTTCATAAATGTTTATTCTAAGAATTTGTAAAATTTCATGTGAAAAAATAAATTCACTGTCATTTGTCGGGTTTTCCCGGTTTCAAAAAATTCCTGGTCATTTCTTGGTTTTCGGTCCAGCAGTCACCCCGTAAGCCGTAAGTGATAAGTTCACAATGCTTTAAATTTCACGTTACTATGAAAATAATTTTAAAAAAATATCTAATATGTCAAAGACATTTTTCGTTAAAAGTTGAATTTTTTTAGTAGTTATTATAATTTTTCTAAAATCTTGTACCATTAAGAAAGCTCTTGTCCTTCTATAAAGTTACTTTCATAAATTAAGGAACATCATTATTTGATTTTATGCATAAAAATGTTAATAAAATTAAACTAAAACTAATAAAACTTTTAATAAACTCAAGTAATTACAATTTAAACATCCACAGATATGCTTAACGATAGGGCTTTTTTAGGTATTATGTAATACTTTGAAGGGATGTAGGATTACAATTGCTATAAAAATTACGATACTTAATACTTGAGTGGCTCCTTATTCAGGAAAATTATACCTTGAAAAAATCTATAGATACCTGGAAAAAACTGGGATTGTCAGAAAATTTTTTTATAGAATTTGAGTAGACGCCCTGAGATAATTCTAAAGATAATATTTTTTAATATTTGTATTGATATGTTTCAACATATAAAATACTCACAAAATATGCTTAATAATAGTATAAACTTCTGTGTTACTGTCTCAAATGAGCTGATAATTACTTTTAAATTTTCAAAAAAAAGTCGCTGCCTGAATTCACTTCCTTATTACTGCTTTTAATTTTGTGTTTGAAATTTTGAAATAATTCTCAAGCAATCTTTCAATTCAGTTCTTAAGTTTCTGAAACCAAATTTTTCATGCAAATGTTAGTCGCGTTAATAATGTATTTATTTAATTATAGTTTATAAGCATATAAATTATCAATATAAATATATAATAAAGTCCGGGGCACCTAAAATTTTTGACCCAGCACTATTAGTTTCTCACAAGTAGCGATACGTTTCACTGGTTAGTATATAAGGGCAGAAAGAATCATAAGTCTCAGCGTAATGCGTGCGATTTATAGATATAAGATAGTTTTATATATGCGCATAGGTGTTAATATAGGATTCGTAAACAAACCACACTGTAGCCAGCGAGCGTCGTCAAAGAATACATAAATATATATAAAGATGTATTTGTAGCCCATATAGTAGTGTGCGTTCATACACTTCCACCTTCTTCTTCTTCTTCTCACCCGTCTTTCTTTTTGCCATGCGCCAGCGTGAAATACAAGATCACGTGACCCCCATTTTTCGTATAGTGGTTTAGAAAGATTGCAAAGCGTTTGTTGCGTTTCTTTCAAAGCACTATACCAATTTTCGTTATTTTGTGTGTGTAAGAGTCTAATATTCTTACGATTTATTCCAATCAGAAATATCAGTCTGCATTTTCATAGTCACTATTCGACTTTTTCTAACCGTACCTCGATTATCCCTAAATTCGTAAATTTTATTTTAATTATGAATATGCGATAAATAGTATATTGCGTGACGAGGGTCGAAAGGCAACGATTTCACGAATGTAAAATTAGCTGCCCGAGCGAAGCGAGGGCTGATATCACACGAGTGAAAGCGTTGCCTCGGCCCGAGTCATGCATACAATTTTTCATCATATCGATAATCGAAAAGTCGACTTGAGATGACTGTGGAGCGGGTCGACAATCGAATTTTCAACCCTAGGGAAGAAAGTGACAGATCAATGCAAATGGCGACGCCATTTGCATTTATCTGTCACTTTCTTCCCTAGGGTTGAAAATTCGATTTTCGACCCGCTCCACAGGCTTCGAAAGTCGAATTTTCGATTGAGGTATGATGAAAAGAAATATTAATACCAAAAGTCTCTCCGTGTACATCTTTTCATTACGCAAATCCATGGAATTATTTTCCCAAATATTGTTTGGATATGTGGTTTCCAAGTAAGTTTGTTATGAATAATAACTCCCAGCTATTTGTACTTTTCGACCTCTTTTAGGGTTTCGTTCCCTATTTTTATTCTGATAGGTGTTTTCAATATATTGGTTAGTGCAAATGTAATATAAACTGTTTTCTTTTCATTAATCGACAACTTATTGAAATTAAGCCAATCACAATATTTTTTTATATCCTGATTAATGATTTGTTCAGAGTATTTACAGTCATTACTCCCATATACTAGTACTGTATCATCCGCAAACATTAAGATTTTCATTCTTAATCCTAGCAAAAAAAGGCTTTCCACATATAAAATATATAAGAGTGGCCCCAGTACAGAACCCTGCGGAACTCCTACTCTAACTGTGACTTCTTTACTTTTTTTACCGTTCACATAAACATATTGTTTCCTGTTTGCGAGGGATGACCTCAGTAAATTCGAAGCTTTATTTTTGACGCCCATTTTAGATAGCTTTTTAATTAAAATATCGTGACTAACTATGTCAGAAGCTTTTTTTAAGTCTACAAAAACTGCTGTAACTACTTTCTTTTTATCAATCTTTTTTTAAATGTATTCTGTAAAAACCGTAATTGTTGACTGCGTGCTACTTTTTTCCTGGAATCCATACTGTGCAGCTCCTATACAGTTATTCTCATTAACGCAAGAAGTCTAATTTTCATTGCTTTTTCATATATTTTCGAGAAAACACTCAATAGTGATATCGGCCTATAATTACTAGCCTCAGTTTTTGTCCCTTCCTTGTGTATGGGAACAATTTTACTGTTTTTTAATACATTTGGGAATTCTCCTAGTTCAAAATCTTTATTAATAATTTTTAGGATGGTACTCTTTATTACTGGATATAACATCATAAATTCATTTTTAGTAATATTGTCATCTCCTGCCGAAGTATTTTTTTTTAAACTATCAACAATTTGATTTAACTCAACGCTATTTATGGAAGTAAAATCTGTCATTATTGTATCACGTTCTACTTCTGGCCGTGCAAAAGAACTATCAATAATCTTTTTCTGTAAGTCTATCGCTACATTTTGAAAATACCTATTCATTTCGTTGGAGATCTCGAACGGATCATTTATTTCTGTGTCTAGTACTTTCAGTTGATTTATTTCATTCCTGTTATTATTCTTCTTATCATAGCTAAGAATAGAATTTATAGCTGTCCAAGTTTTTCTATGATTACCCTGTGCTTTCTTAATCGATTCATTGGTTTCCTTTTTTGTTAATTTTTTTAATTTCTTCAGTAACTTCATTTTTAATCTTTTTGAATTGGTTTTTAAGTATTTCGTTTCCTGGGTTTTTCTTTTGCTTTACATACAACTTGTCCCTTTTATTCATAAGTCTAATCAGATATGCAGGAAATGAAACATTTTTTGTTCTAAATTATGTTTTACTTTTTTCATATCATTTTTTAAATATAAAGTACCTCTTTCTTATCATTCTTTACTTTTAGCGTATGAAATTCTATATTCAGAATTCTATGATCAGAGAGCGCAGTGTCTTCCACATTTATTTTACATTGTAATTCGTTAGTTATAACATGATCAATAATAGTTGCAGTATTTTTTGTAACTCTAGTAGCCTCTATCTTACTTATAGTATTAGCTATGCTATAACCATTCATGTTTATTATACTATTATAGTCCTTAACTACATCAGAATCCCTATTTAGTAAATTAATATTTATATCGCCACATAAGAGTCCTTTTCCCTTTACAGAATCTAAAAGCTCATTAAGAATTTAAAAAAAAATTCCAATACTAGCCGTGGGTTGTCTGTAAATCGCTCCTATTAACAAGTTTAGATTATTGATTTTTACCATTGCTATATTACAACCATTATTTTGATTCACATAGTTTTGTTCATATATTTCAAATTTTATACATTTTTTCATATAAATTGCTACTCCCTGCTCTCGTATCTCTACAATTATGTATTGCTTCAAATCCTTCAAAATTATAGAATCTCGTTTCATTACTGTACAGCCAAGTTTGAGTCAATATCAATATATCTATATCAATGTTTTGTCTCTCTAAAAGTACCATAAGTTCATCATATGGAATTCTTAGGCTCCTTACATTTAAATACATTATCTTCAAATATTTTAAGTTTTTATCAATTTTTACCTTTATTTATCCTAGTCCTCATCTTATTTTACAGCTCTGTAACTGTAACTCTGTAACTGTGATTTCTATTATAATTTAATTATATTTAGGATATTAAATATCGTTCGTGAAACTCTGGTACGTTTCGGTTCTGCTTTCCCTATAGGATTAAAATCTCCATTTCCTTATAGTGACAAATTCGAATAATTTTTTTTTTCGGTTTCAATAAAAGTATGTCAGAGATCTGTGTATGTCTACAGATCAAAAATTTTATAATTCAAAAAGATGTCCAAATTAAGCATTTTTACTCTCCTAAGGGGCACTCCTATTGAAAAAAAACACCGATACTTTAAGGAATTGATTTTGATAATTTGAAGACATTTCAAAGAAGTTTAAAGAGTATAAGGTATTTTTTGAAATCCAAGGAATTTTCAAGATCTTGAAACAATTGCAAGGAATTTCAAAAGATTTCAAAGAATTTTAAATATTTTGAGGTAATATAAAAGATTTAAAGGAATTTTTAATTGATTTCACTAATTGAATAGGATTTCAGAAGATTTAAAAAATTTCAATTGATTCTAAAAGATTTCAAATTGATAGATTGTAAGAAAATTTTTGAAAGAATTTCAGTAAATTCCAGGACATTTTTTATTTATTCTAATAATTTGAAGGAATTTCAAAAGATTGGGAATATTTTAGGGCATTTGAAAAGAATCCAAAGCATTTAAGAGAGATATCAATAATTTCAATGAATGACAGAAGATTTTAAAGGTTTTGAAATAGTTTAGGATCTTTTACCAGATTCTTATGAATTTTCAACTGATTCTAGTAATTTAATTGATTTCCGAGATTTGCAATATTCTAGAGTAATTTAAAAGATTCCAAGGCATTTTCGAAAGCTTTAAAAAGTTTTAAGTGATTTTCAATGTTTTAAAAGGTCTTGAAATATTTTGGGGCATTTTTAATGACTCCAAGGAATTTTTTTATTTGAATAATTTGAAGGAATTTCGAAGGATTTGAAATATTTTAGGTTTGCAAATTTGCAAATGTACCAGAATCATTAATTATTAACAATTTTCATAAGCAAATACAGAGTTTGGCTTTTTTTCAACAAATATGCTCAATTTTTTTACATAATTATCTAACAATATCTTTGCGATGACTTTTTTCTATGATGCTTTGCAAATTTCCAATATTCGTTGATTATTCTAACAATGTTCATAAAGAAATTAGGATTTCGGCTTTTTTCAACGAATACGCTCAATTTTTGTCGCAAAATGAATGATGACTCTTTTCTATGTTGCTTTGTAAATTTGCAAGAATTAATACTGATTTGAACCATTTTCATTTGAAAATTTAGAATTTGCCCAGGCGGAAATATTATATATAGTTTATATATAGTGTGAAGTATTATATATAATATGCATTTGTTTTATATAAAAAATGTATAAAACAAACGATTATCATCTATAATACTTCACACTATATATAATATTTCCGCCTGGGTGGCTAAGTTTCAACAAATAGGCTACATTTTTTCACAGAATTAACCAAGAATATCATTCCGATGACTTTTTTTATATGATGCTTTTTAAATTTCCAAGAATTATTACTTACTTAAACAATTTTCATCAAGAAATCAAGAACTTGGCCATTTTTCAGCAAATAGAATCAATTAGTTTAGTGAATTATGATTTCTACGATACTGTGCAAATATACAATAATTTTTAATTATTTCAACAATATTCATAGAGAAATTCATAAAGAAATTCATAAAGAATATCTTTCCGATGACCTTTTTCTGTGATACTTTGTACATTCTCAAGTATTATTAATTATTTTAACAATTTTTATAAATAAATTGAGAGTTTAGCTGTTTTGAAACTAATAGGCTCAATTTGGTTACGGAAGCAAGAAATTACATATTTCCAATAATACTTTGCACATTTGCAATAATTATTAATTATTTTAACAATTTTAATAAACATATTCAGAGTTTGGCTGTTTCTCAACGAATAGGCACAGTTTGTTAATGAATGCAACTAATAATATCTTTCCGATGACTGTTATCTATGTTGCTTTGTAAACTCACAAGAATTATCAATTATTTAAAGAATTTCGTTTAAAAAATTGAGAGTTTGGCTATTTTTATATGTATAGGCTCCATTTTTCATAGAATTAAGTAAGAATATATTTTCAGCGACCTTTTGCTATAATTCTGTGCAAATTTCAAAGAATGATTCATTATTTTAACACTTTTTATGAGCAAATCAAGAGTTTGGCAATTTTTTTAAGAATAGCTCAATTTTTTTACGAAATCAATACAAAATGTTTTTCGAAAAACTCTTTTCTATGTATGATACTTTGAAAATTTACAATAATTATTAATTATTTAAACAATGGTTACCAACATATTCAGATCTTAGCTATTTTTCAAGGAAAATAGGCACAATTTGTTCACGGAGTCAATTAAGTATGTCTTCCCGAAAACTCTTTATCCATGTTTCTTCACAAATTCTGATTTTGGCTATATTTTCAACGAATAGGCTAAATTTTTTTATAGAATTACCCAAGAATATCTTTCCGATTACTTTTTTCTATGATGCTATGGGTTGGGTTATTTACCAATGAATAGGCTACATTTTTCTACAGAATTAACTAAGAATATCTTTCCGATAATTTTTTTCTGTGATACTTTGTAAATTTCCAAGTATTATTAATTATTTAAATAATTTTTATTAGCAAATCGGAGGCAACTAAGATTGTCCTTCCGATGATATTTTCTAAGTTATTTTATTTTACAAGTATTATCAATTATTTAAACAATTTTCATTAAAAAATCAGAATTTGGCTATTCAACGTTATTGAAGATATTGAATCTTTGGTTGTTATGACTGACTTTCTCAATATATGGCGTAAAATAAAATTTATTTCAGTAATTTTTCTATATTTCTAATCCAGTCGCAGATGTTCTTCTTTGTCATATGATATGCGCGTTATATTTTGGCCGATCTATACTATATTCTACTCGATTAGATTAGATGAATGACAAAATATTTTTATATTGTGAACTGATTAATTAATTATTAACTGATTCTATTAAAACCTACATTTTCTGGAATGTGTTTAGAAGATTAATAATAATTCAAATTGTCAGAAATGAGAGTTCAAATTTGAAAAAAAAATCAAAGTAAAAATTATTTCAATATTTCAATGAAAAGTATAGCTTAATGCTTAAATGATTATCTGAATACAATTTTCAAAATTATATATTTCATGTTTAAAAAATATAAATTTATAAATAAATTAAGTTTTCAGAAATAAAAGTTCAAATCCTTCGTAGTCGAATATTGGATATGATTTTTATAATAAAAGTTTATTTATATTTAAAACAATTCTATTCCAATTTCATAATTTTCCAAATGTTTACGATGTTGTGAGATAATGATTTAACTTCAATCTTCAACATTATACGTAAATGTGTTTGAAGTTTTTATGGAATTCGTTAAAAAGATTATAAATAATTAAAATTTTTAGGAAAATGTAAGATGAACATTATTTTGATGTTTCAATGCAAAAAATATCGTTGATTGATTTTTATGTTATGAACTGATGAATTAACTGTTATTAACTATTGACTGATTCATTTTTTTCAAAAAAGTGAATTGTATGAAGATTAGTTCAATTTTCAAAATTATATGTGCATATATTTCAATTTCTACTGGTATTACTTTAAAAGGCTATTAATAATTGAAATTTTCAGATAAATATTGAATACAAGTTATTCTAATATTTCGATGAAATTAATGATTAAATGCCTTCTATGTTCTGAACTCATTAATTAAATATTAACTGTTTCTGGTAAAAATTTCATTTTCTAGAATTAGTTAAAAGATGATTGGTAAATTAAATTTAATAGGAGAAAAGTGAAAATTTAAAGCAAAATATGTATAAAGTAAAAATTATTAGGAAGTTTCAATGAAAATAATTTTTGTTCACAATATCAAATTACATAAAGAATGAAATTTAATATTCGTTAATTAAGTAACATAAATTGGTTATTTACTTTGAGATTATGTGATTAAATATTGGCTATAATTTGAATAATAAAAGTTTATTTATATTAAAAATAGGCCTATTCCAGTTACATAAATTTCCAATTGTTTCTGAGGTTGCGAAATGAGTATCTGAATTCAATTTTCAAAATTATATGTACATATGCTTTCATTTTGCCTGAGAATTTAGGAGAATAATTATTTGATACTTTCCATGTTCCGAACTGATTAATTAATTATTAGCTGATTTATTTTTTCACAATATTTAATTACATAAATATTGAATTTAAATTAATTTTAATTAGATAACATAAATTGGTTACTCACTTCAAGTTTATGTATTTGAATATTGGCTATAATTTTTATAATAAAAGTTTTTTTCAATACCTTCATTATAATTATATAATTTTTTTAAATGTTCGCGATGGTCTCAAATGATTGTCTGAATTCAACTTGCAAAATTACATGTACATATGTTTCGATTTTTTATAAAATTTGTATAAAAGGTTATTGATAATTTAAGTTTTAAGTGATAAAATTAAAGATTTTAAAAATACGAACTGTTTAATTGATTATTAGCTAATTTTTTTAGCACAATACTGAATTACATAAAGATTGAGTTTAAATGGTTTTAAATTCAGAAACACAAATTGATTAATTACTTTCAGGTCATGTAATTGAATACTGATTATAATTTGCATAATAAAAGTTTATTTAAATTTGATATACTAATAATTAAATTATTTTCGAAATGATTTTGATGTTGTGAAACGATCGAGTGTCTGCATTCAATTTTCAAAATTATATGTGAATATGTTTTTATTTTTTCTGAAATTAGTATGAAAGGTTACTGACATATTAAATTTTAGGGAATGATAGTGATTTTTTTAAAATGTAGAATGAAAATTATCCCAATGTTTGAATGAAAATTATAGTTGAATTTTTGTTATGTTATGAACAGATTAATTAATTATTAGCTGATTATCTTTTTTAACAATTTTAAATTATATGACGATTGCATTTTAATTGGTTTAAGTATAGGTAACATAAACTGATTATTTGATTCAAGGTTATGTTATTGACTATCGATTATTATCTGTATAATAAAAGTTTGTTAATGTCTAAAATACCTCTATTACAATTATATATTTTTTTTGATTTTGCGATGTTGTGAAATGAGTATCTGAATTTCCATTCCAAAATTATGTGCACGTGTCTTTTAATTTTCTCTGGAATAGTTTATAGGATGATTCATTGTTATGAAATGATTAATTCATTATTGGCTAATTAATTTTCGTACAAAATTAAATAACGTAAATATATTATTTCAATTTTTCTATATCAAGTAAAATAAATCAATTATTCACTTCAAGATGATGTGATTGAATATTGGATATAATTAGTATAATAAAGGTCTATTTCCTCAAACCTATCTCTATTACAGTGATATAATTTCTTATAATATTTATGATGTCAAATGAGTATCTGAATTCAATTTTCCAAATCATGTGTATACATCTTTTCATTTTTTTTTGAATAAGTTTAAAGGTTATTGATGACTGAAATTTTCAGAAACATATACAATCAACATTATTTGAATGAAAAAGGCATGTAACTTTATACAATTTTCAAAATTATATGTGGATATACATATTTTAATTGTTCAGCGATGTTTCATCGTAGGCTGTTGTTTTTCTGAATTATTTAAACGTTATTATATGATAATTATTCAATGATTCAGCGATGTTTCTTGATTCACAGATTTCCAAAAATGGGCATGAAATTAGGATTTGAATTCAATTTTCAAAATGACATGTGCATATGTTTTAATTATTTATGAATATATATCCTAACACGCTCTTCTTTTTCTATAAAAATTTATTTCAATATTCCAGTGCAAATACATGTTCAATGATTTCTAGATTGAGAACAGAGAATCGGATCACAAATACAAAAATTATGTTTTTTTTTTCAAAATATTGAATTACATAACTTGCACTTGAAATCTTCAGAATTATATCTCGACATTTACTATTATAAATAGTAATAGTAAATTCTACGTTACATGGATTCACTGAATATATTCTTTGAGCATATAATTTCAGCAAGAACTTGATGGGTTAAGAAATTTGAACAAATAAATAGTGATTCAAAAATTGAGTAAAGGAAATAATTCAAAAAGTGAGCGCGCACGTAATAGTCTAGTGTTACATAAAAAGTGGTATGGGGTGAAAAATCTACACGTGGTTGATAGTCCTGATACACGTGAATTGGACTTCTGCAATCCCGGGTCACGTGTGTAGAGTACAAGTGTACTCGACGTGCTCCTTCCATAAGATATATAACTTGGAAAGTGAGAGCACTCTGTCAATTGTTAATTCGTTACTTACCCTGTTAAGGCCAACGATCGTTATTTTGTTCTTCATCAAAGAACAGTTCTTGTCTTCTCATATCTAACTTTTATTGTCACTTGACGCACTCTCCTGACAATCATTTCAAAAGAAGAGGAACAATTTTAAAAAACATAAACTTCAAAAAGTAAGATTGTGTAACAAAGTTTCAGAAGAAGACTTAAAGGAAGTGTGTTTCCAAAAATCATTTTTTCAACAAAAAAGAGCATATACTCAAAAAAGTCGATTTGTGTAACATAATTGCACAAAATGAGTTAAAATGAGAGAAGCATGTTTTTAAGCATCAGTGTGAGTTTTTTTTTTTAATGATTTTTGGAAACATACTTCTTTTTAAGCCTTCTGGTGCAATTTTGTTACACAATTTGACTTTTTTAAGTTTATGTTTTTGAAATTTCCTTTCAACATTTTATAAACAGAAATATTAAGCCGTGGACCTTGCTGTCGTTCTCATGAATTCGGTTCTTAGTCAAGTCTAAAAATTAAAAAAAAAAATTATATTAAAAGAAATTAACAGCCGAATCCAAATCAAATCATACAGGTAGTGCAATTTCAAATCACAGAATTATTCGAATCTTAAATATGTTTCATTCAAAAGTTTAATCATTATTTGAATCATTTCAATCCAACTGAAGCCCCACTTAAAAAAAAAAAGCAAAATTTAAAAAAAAATTATATTGATAAAAGGCTTCACAGACCAAAATGCTCTAAAAACAGAGGATATGTAGAGCCTGTTCACGAAATCAGGAGAATACATTATTTTAAATCAAATTAATGTGGGTACTTTAATTAATTCAATTTAAAAGCGATTTCAATTTCTAATATTCCTAGGAAAAATGAATATACTCTCAACAAAATTGATGAATTTTTAACTAAGTAGTTCAATTTTTAACTGAAAATGAATTTTCAACCAAGCAAATTCATTTTCTACAAAAAAGTCCAATTTTCCACAAAATACATGGATTTTTACCCTCAAAAGATTATGTATCAAGCCAACACCAAATAGTTAAATTTTCAGTCTGGAAAATTAATTTTCAATGAAAAAAGAAGAAATTTTCAACAAAATAGTAAAATCCTCAACAGAAACCAATTTATTTCGAACAAAAAGATTAATTTTTCAAACCAAAAAGACAAATTTTCAACTACAGAGATGAATCTTTAACTATTCCATGTGTTATAAAAATTGATCGTTTTTAGTGAAAAATTTAACTTTTTGGCTGGAAATTAATTTTTTTTCGAAAATTCATACTTTTTGGGATAAAAATTGAACATTTTTGTACATAATTCGTATTTTTGGCTTAAAAATTCTACTGTTTTTTAGAAAATTCTATTATTTTAGTAAAAAATTCTACTATTCTGTTGAAAATTAACTTTTTGATAGAAATTTACTTTTTTGTGTTAAGAGTAAATTGTCCTGAACTGCAAATTTGATTATTCCATTTGTGGTTGAAAATCGATAGTATAGAGTTGAAAATTTAACTATTTGGTTAAAAATTATTTTGTTTGCCTACAAATTTAACAGTTTGGTGGAAATATTTTTCTCTTCGACTGAAAAATCTTTCTTGGTTTTAAATTCAACTTTTTTTCGAAAACTCAACTATTTTGTAAAAAATTCTTCATTTCGGGCTAAAAATTTGGCTATTTTGGTAGAAAATTAAATTCTTTCCTGAAAATTCGTTTTTGGGGATTAAAAATCAATTAACTTCTTTGTTGAAAATGTATACTTTTGGGTTGAAAATTTTATTGCTTTGTAGAAAATTCAACTATTTAATTCAAAATTAACTTTTTGATTAAAAATACATATTTTCGGGTTGGAAAAACTGTTTCGTAGAAAACTCGACTTTTTGGATTGAAAATCAACTTTTTAGTTGAAAATTGGGAGGGAATGTGAAAATTGATCGTC
>CAKNXH010058106.1:0-11948 GCA_932178445.1 Andricus quercusramuli | reverse complement strand
CTGTTTTCACATTCACGTGTTATACCCACTCCCCTATGTTATATTTTGACATCTCGATACACATGTAGGTTATGTTCGTTTGTTTATGTTCGTTCAATACGCAAGTTCGAAACTTCAAACGCGTGTTGACATGGTTGGCATGGCAACCGCCAGTGCGCTTGTGCACGTGGCAGCATACGAGTTTTCATTCGTGGCAAGCATTAACGAATTCTTGGACATCGCTCGTCCCACTCCCCACTTACAGGAATACTACTCCTTACAATTCTTGTAGATATTACAAAAAATATAATCACATTTAATTGCTTTGCTACAAATGATCTTTGGTTCAATCGAGCTCAGTGCAATCAAATACCTGCCATAATCGATATGAATGAAATCGAAGAAAAAACATTGCGACGGAAGAGACACTGGCTGAATTCACACGTAGCGCACATTTAACTCCGGACAGTGATTTGACCGGACATCTAGTTACTTTTCGCACTTTTGGTAACTAAAAGTTTTCGGCGCCAGATTTCAAATGTTTACAAGTTTGTGACAGATCTTATAGCAAGAGTACGTAACCTGACTTAACCTCGGAAAGATTTCATTTAGAAATTATTTAAAAATAGGAAAACAATAACGGAGAAATGGACGTAGAAAGTACTGATGAAGAAAATATGGACGAAGAAATAGGAAATGATATATCAGAGGATATTGTTTTGGAAGTAATTCATCATTATAAAGGACAATCTCTCTCAATCTCAATCAGTAAAAATAAGTTACTAATGAAATAGTGTGAACTCTTTTATCAGTTGATAAGAGATTGAGAAAAATTCCTAACTAATTAAATTATTACCAGTTGTAATTAAGGTTACCAGACGTCCGCTTTTCAGCGGACATGTCCGCTTTTTCTGTCCCGTGTTCGCTTGTCCGCTTTTTATGTGAAATGTTCGCTTTTTTCAGACCGATGAACTATAAGGTTATACATATTTTCAGTATGTATTAAGCCAATATGAATGAAATGAAAATATACGAATATATTTTTTATTTTGTTTTGAATTCCATCCAAACTCCAGGTAGAGTATGATATGGTTCGAGAATCACCAAATGAGTTACGCTCTTTCGAAATCTTTTTTTTTCATTTTTTTCAATCTTTATTTTTTTAGTATTTCAAGTGTCCTAAAAATGTTCTTCTTTTCATTTTTTATAGAGGGGGGGGGGGGGATTGTAACCTGTCCGCTCTTCTCACTCGGACCATCTGGTAACCCAGGTTGTAATATGAGTTAGAAGTTTTCTACTAACTATAAAGATTTATATGAATGCTTACTAAATATCAATTACTAAACGACTTCAAACTGTTTCGTTAGTAACTTCTTACTATAATTCAGATTGGAGTAATAAATTCCTTGTTCGATTGAGAACTATTAGGACACTCGGCAACAGGCGCGGACTGGCCATCTGGAATTTGGGAGATCTCCCGGTGGGCCGCGAGCCCACCGGGACAGTACAGGGGCCACCAGGACCATGGCCCCAGGGCCCTCACCGATTAGGACCCTCACCGTTTCCGCAATGCGGAAAGAATTGAATATTTTCCATGCACACGGCTCCTACCTCGATGACCTTTTTTTTTTTTTTTTCTTTTTAGAAGCCACTCCGGAAGAGGACCGGTTAGGTACAAAAAAGTGAAAATAAAATTAATTTTAACCTCTTGAAGACACTTTAAAATAATTCGTAGGACTTTCATTATTTTATAAGATTGAATATTTAATGATAGGATTCTATATTTGAACAATTATAATATTATATTATTAATTACCGCTCACAGGATATATCATATTATCTGAATGAATGTGTGCCCTCGTGAAAAGAAAGACCAACTTTAGATCACATTAAGGCCAATTTCAAACCACGTTTGGTCTTTTTCTGGTCTTTTACCTTTCAGCCTATACCTGCATCAATTTTAGGGCATTGAAATAGACACCACTCTCTCTTAAATAATGATAGCTGTCTGTATCAACAGACTAGCTATACCTAAAAGTCCCAAAGAACCTGGGATTATTTATTATTATTTACGAGATCTAGAAGGCTTCAACCAGTTGCCGTTATATTTATGGATCTCTGTCCCTCCCTCCATTTCGTCATCTCTTTCTGTTGAAGCTTACAAGAAAGAGCGCCTCCTTTACAATCTATGACTCGTGATGAGCCTAATAATGATGGGATATTGGGGGTTCAAGCTGCCGGGACAAGAATATACCTGCCTAATGCCTATACTGTGATCTAAAGTTGGTCTTTCTTTTCACGAGGGTGATTCTTTGAATCCTTCGAAACACGAGTGTCTCAAGATTTGAGAACGTATACATTTTTCGAAGCACATTCCACATTCTATTTCGGAATACTGAGACTAAGAAAAAATATTATTATTCTAATACACCAGTTATTATTAAAATATATTTGATAAGTGCTCCCAAAACTGTGTAAACTGCAATTGGAAAATTCAAAATCAAAATATATTTCATAAGTACTTTCAATATTTTCTAAGCTGCAAGTGGAAAATTAAAAACTAAAATATATTTTATCTTATTTATTTATATACGTACGTTATTCGCCATTTTCTCAAATAAATTATAATTAATTATACCGAGGTTAAGTCAGATTACGTAATCTTGCTATAAGATCTGTCAAAAACTTGTAAACATTTGAAACCTGGCGCCGAAAACTTTTAGTTACCATAAAAGTACGAAAAGTAACTAGATGTCCAGCCAAATAACTGTCCGGAGTTAAATGTCCGCTACGTGTGAATTCAGCGGAATAATTGATTATAATTTAGTTAAGCAAATGGCGAATAATGTACGTGTATAAATAAATAAGATAAAATATATTTTAATGTTCAATTTTCCAATTGCAGCTTAGAAAATTTTGGAAGAACTTATAAAATATATTTTCATTTTGAATTTTCCAGCAGTAGTTTACACAGTTTTGGGAGCACTTATAAAATATATTTTAATAATAACTGATTTATTAGAATAATTTTTTTCCTAATCTCAGAATTCCGAAATAGAATGTGGAATGTGCTACGAAAAATGTATACATTCTTAAATCTTGAGGCATTCGTGTTTCGAAGGATTCAAAGAATCTTAGATTCATTCAGATAATATAATACTCGTATATCCTGTGTGCGGTAATTAATAATATAATATTATAATTTTGATGGAGAAGCTGAGAGATAGAGAAAATGTATCCCATTCTATCCCTTTTTCAATCTAAATCCACGTCAATCTTTTTCTATCTCACTGTCAATCAAAATTCCGGTCTTTTTTTCTCACTCTCATTTTCTTTATCTCATCCAATCCTTTATCTATCCACGTCAATATTTTTCTATCTCTTTGTCAATCTAAATTTCCTTCTATTTTTTTCAATCCCCTGTTCTCTATCTCATCCTATCCTTTGTGTATTGACGTCAATACTTTTCTATTTTTCTGTCAATCTAAATTGTCATCTATCTCTTTCAATCTGCTCTTCTTTATCCCATACTATGCTACGTTTATCAACGTCAATCTCAATTTCCGTTTATCATTAACAATCCCTCTTTTCTATCTCATCCAATCCTTTATCTATCCACGTCAATATTTTTCTATCCCTTTTTAAATCTAAGTTTACGTTTATCTCTATATCATTGTATCATAAATCTATCAATGTCTATCTTTTTCTATCCATTTTTCAGTCTGAATTCACGTCTATCTTTTAAATGCCCTCTTCTCTTCCAATCCTAGCCTTTATCTATCCACGTTAATATTTTGCTTTCTCTCTGTCAATCTAAATTCCTATATATCTTTCTTAATCTCCTCTTTTATATCTTATCCCATCCTTTATCTATCCTCGTCAAAATTTTCCTATCTCTATGACAATCTAAATTCCCGTCTATCTTTTTCAATCTCCTCTTCTTTATTTCATTCTATCCTACGTTTATCAATGTCAATCTTTTACTATCTCTCCGTCTTTCTAAATTACCGTCTATGTTTTTCAATCCCCTCTTCTTCATCTTATCCTGTCCTTTATCCATCCACTTCAATATTTTTCTATCTCTCTGTCAATCTGAATTCCCGTCTATCTTTTCCAATTTCCTCTTCATTATCTCATCCTATCCTACGTTTATCAATGTCAATCTAAATTTCCGTCTATCATTTTCAATCCTTTCTTCTCTATCTTATCCTATCCTTTATCTATCCACGTCAATATGCTTCCATCTCTCTGTCAATCTAAATTCACGTCTATCAAACTTTTAGTATCTCTCTGTCAATCAAAATAATTATCTTTTTCAATCTCCTCTTGTTTATCTCGTCCTATCATTTATCTATGTACGTCAATCTTTTTCTAACTCACCGTCAATCTTAATCTACGTCTATCATTTTCTATCTTCGTTTCAATCTAACTTTGCGTCTATCTTTTAATACGTCTTCTCTATCTCATTCTATCCTTTATCTACTCTCGTAAATATTTTTCTATCTCTCTGTCAATCTAAATTCTCGTCTATCTTGTTTAGTCTCCTCTTATTTATCTCATCGTATCCTTTGTCTATAAAAGTCTATCTTTTTCTTTTTCTTTTTCAGCCTACATTCACGTATATCTTCTTCCATCCCGCATTCTCTATCTCATCCTATCATGTATCTATTAATGTAACTCTTCTCTATCTCTGGTAATCTAAATTCTCGTCCATCCTTTTCAATCTCTTCTTCTTTATTTCATCCTATGCTACATCTATCAACGTCTTTGTCTATCTCGTTTTCTATTTCATTTTAACTCACGTTGTATTTCTGGTACGTGATGTAAGTCAAATTGATTTTTTAAATAAATTCCATAACGGTTCGATGGAATCCCTAAATGTTGAGGAATAGAAAATGATGAGAGTACTCTATTGCGGAAGATAGCAAAATAGATAGACACAGATCCAAATTTATATTAAAGATATATTATATTACAATTGTTAATAACTCAATTAGTTAGGAATTTTTCTCAATCTCTTATCAAGTGATAAAAGATATAACACTATTTCATTAGCAACTTATTTCTACTGATTGAGATTGAGAGAGATTGTTCTTTATAATGATGAATTACTTCCGAAACAAATATCCCCTGATATATCACTTTTTATTTATCCGTCCATATTTTCTTCATCAGTACTTTGTAAGTGCATTTCTCTGTTATTGCTTTCCTATTTTTGAATAATGAATATATAAAATTTTCCCGAGGTTAAGTCAGGTTACGTACTCTTTGTATAAGATCTGTCACAAACTTATAAACATTTGAAATCTGGCGTTAAAAACTTTAAGTTACCAGAAGTAGGAAAAGTAACTAGAAGTCCGGCCAAATAACTGTCCGGAGTTAAATGTCCGCTACGTGTGAATTCAGCCACTGATGGCGATCTTCCCAAGATTTTTGTTTAGAATCACAAAAATGTTCGGAAATACCTGTTTTCTCATGGTGTTTTCAGTCAAAAATTCTTATTTTGTGCAGTTATTCTTGGAGTAAATCTGTTTTTTTTTTAGTGTCATTATAGAAATGGAGCCAAGTGATGCTTGTACAAGTCCAGCTTAGGGCAAATTATATCTCACATACATTTTTTTTTACAATACAAAAAATCAATTTTATAAAAAGAGGAAATAGAGTAATTAAAAATGATAGTCACGCAAATGGAATATTTGAAGTGTGGATCCACACTTCAAATATTCCATTTGCGTGACTTTATAGTTATGAAATTTTCCTATTTATAGGTTTTCAGGAAAAATCTGTGTACGAGCGACCGTTTGTTTTCAATAGAGAATAAATAACAGTGAGACATACAGAAGAAATTTGATTAATTTGTTGAAAATTCAGCAATTTTGTTAGAAAGTCATTCTTTTTGGTAGAAAATTCAACAGTTTTGTTGAAAATTTGTCTTTTTGTGTTAAAAATGCATGTTTAGGTAGAATTTGCAACTTTTTGTTTAAAAATCATAACTGTTTAATTGAAAATTAATCTGTTTCATCTTTTTTTATTGAAAATACAACAACTTATATTTGAAAGTGAAACTACTTTGTTGAACATTTATTTTTTTTGGGTGATGATCCATCATTTTAGTTAACAAATCTTTCTTTTTCATAATATAACCATAATTTGTCGAAAATAATCTTTTTGTTTGGAAATTTTCATATTTGGTTAAAAATTTATATTATTCAATTGAAAATTCAACTATTTGATTAAAAATTCCTGTATTTCGTTGAAAGTTCGTCTTTTTGTGATAGAATATTAATCTTGTTGACTAATATTCATCATTTTGTTTAAAGATTTAATTCTTTGATTGAAAGTTTAACTATAAAGTTGAAGATTTTCTTAAAAATTCAAATATTCGCTTGAAAATTTCTGAATATATATATATATATATATATAATAAGAACATGAATAAAAATATATTTATTTTAGTTATATTTCTTTTTATATTTTATTAAAATTATACATTCATTTCAATTAATATGGAATGGAATGGAAGCTTCTAATGTCTCCCCTAAGGGATTACATTTTTCTTGTATCTCTTCCTATTCCTCTACACACCCCCCACACACTTACTTGGTGGTGGGAGGGGGACCTACAGTTTAAGGTACCGGTCCCACGACTCTCCGGAGATGAGCAACTCCCTTGCGAGGCAAGTGTTCACCGCATGGGTCACCGAGGCTCTTCCAGAGTGCGAGGCGGGAATCGAACCCGCAAGCCGACGGAGTGGGTCCAAAGCCTACGCCTTAACCCCCACGACCATCGTCCCACTATTTCAATTAATATTCAATTCATTTAATTGTAAACAAAATTTCATAAATTTATTAGTAAATTATATTTTATTATATTTATTTATTTAAAAATTAATATATATATATATATATATATATATAATACATATATGATAATTACATCATTTAATTTATATTTTACATTCCACATTTATTCAGAAAGAAATCGGAACATTCGGAACGAACATAAACTATTGGGACACAGGTGAAAATTTGGAATAAGCTATTGGGACACTGCGACATTTATTCAGAAAGAAATCGGAAAGGTTCAGGAAGAAGTAGATGCAGTGGGACACTTCGGAGAAAGTTCGGAAATACGTCGGAAACCTTCGGAAAGAGAGGCGTTCGGAAAGAAATCGGAAGCAAAGGTCCCATGAATTTCGGAGAGTCAGAACGGAACCTTCTTTCCGAGCCTTTCCGTTTCTTCGGCTAGAGACCATGTACACTAGGGTGGTTCTTATTTATACTTGGTGGATTTTTTTTCTTCGAATTTCTCTACTCTCTCCCCCCAGTTTTGTTCGAATGCCCAAAAACCAATTTCAAAATTTGAGCAAAATCGGTTAATATTTAGGGGTAGCGCAAAGACCATGAAGTTTCCCATTGATTTAACATGGGAAAAAGTCATCTTTTTGTAAATCTAATATTTAAACGCGATAATATGTTACACATAATATGTTCCACAATTTGAATTTTACGTAATGTTGCGGTGTATTGACGCTTTTTAAATGTTAAAAAAAATGATCATTAATCGATAATTTAATAATACCCAGTAATTTCATAACTAATATTCAATTGTTTAAACAATTTCAATTTGTTTAAACATTTAAGAGTATTTTTAAAAAGCAAAGTAGAATATAAAAATATTTCAATCTTTCGAAAAATAGCAAAAATAAAATATGTGAACAAATAAATTGTTTAAACATATACGATTATTCATAATAAACTAATTCGTACATAAAAATATGAAAATTTGTGGAAAATTTAGTGAGATAAAATGTTTCTTCTACTTTTTTTAGGTAAAATATATACTGGAACAAATACCTATTATTTAAATAATTGTAAAATTATTTAAACAAATTATTTTATTATAATTGATTAAATAACTCATATAGTATAGAAAATACGTTCATTTCGCGAGTTAACTGAAAAGAAACCAATATTCAAACAAATTAAAATTGTTTAAACAACAAAATAAAACCTCAAAATTTATGTTTGATTGTTATTCTCTGACAAATTTTGAACAATATATTGAAACACGGAATTATTTGTAACATATTATCGCGTTTAAATATTAGATTTACAAAAAGCTGACTTTTTCCCACGTTAAATCAATGGGAAACTTCATGGTCTTTGCACCACCCTAATGTAAACTACCGGCAGACATTTTGGGTACATTTTCTCTAACCGTTTGAAAATTCATACATCACTTTAGAGACGAATATCTGTGCAGAAACTAAATCTACGACTTTCTAAGTATAATAATTTGAAATATCAGAAAATTTCACGTTCAATCAACTTACGTTGAAATTATTTCAATGAACGTGTCAAAAATATTTATTTTTAAAGTTAAAAGTTTTTTTTAGCTAAATGAACATTTTGAAATCTCGAGTTTCACTCTTTGCCAAATCTATAGAAGTGTTCCTAAAAATAAGGGTGGCGTCCCATTGCAACGTCAATCATGGCGCAAAACGCAAAACGTCGAATCACTAGACATTTCAGCCAATGATTTTCTCCTAGTTATCCACAGAAACACTGGCCTTCGCTGAAGCGTCTACCCGGTAACAAGGAGTTCATTGAGACGCATAGAATGGCATTTAAAAAAGTAGACACTTCAATGCCTTGAAATGTGTACTAATTGCATTTTTGTCCGAAATGCCATTAAATGCGTTTTATGGCTTGAATCTTGTCTCGTTCCAATCATTTTCAATGCGCACAAATGGAAAGGCATTAAACTGACATCATCGTAATGCTGTTAAGTGAATTGGCGTTAATGGTATTCAATGCGGTTCACCGAGCCACCTACTTCAATGCCATACAATGCCTTTCATGACGCAAAGTATTGAATCAGGTTAATGCCATTCAAAACTGTTCCGAGATCTTTTCAGTTGAATGCCATACAATGCCTTCTGCGGCAGATTGCATTGACAAGGCTAATGCCATATAATGCCGTTCGTCGACTTTATAAATCGAATGCCGTACAATGCCTTCTGTGAAATAAAATATTGAATAGTGTCAATGCGATACAATACCTTTCGCAAAATTAAATATCGTAAATTGGAATTCGTATATATTCCACTACAATTCGGTAGACTATAAAATAAGACTTAATTTAAAAATTGATTGAATTCAAAAGAGGGAGAGAATCATCATTTGAGTGATTTTCCGCTCAGGATGAAGGAAAATTAAATATATTTGGCAAGAATCCTGGAGTAAATGGCAGCACCATCTTTACCCGCGAGGACGTGAAATTTCAAAAGACGAAAAACGCAAAGACACAAGTACACGGAATTTAGAAAGAAAATTTTATAATTGCTGAGATACGAATCCAAATTGACACACTATTGTAAACTGTACGGGTGGAAATGATGTAAATAACTTTTCTGCTGATTTTGAGAATCCCTTGGATAAATAAAAGGGAAATAAAGTTACATTGAGTGCGCAGGTCGAGAAGGCTGCAACTTTGGTTGTCTCGTTCCGAATTCCGCACTGATATATATAATACATATATTATATATATTGATATATATCAGTGGAGTTCCGCAAGCGGCAAGCGAGATTTTATTCATTTTATTTGAGAATGTTTTAGAACGCGGTTTGAAGTTCATTGAAGTTACTGCAAGCTCATATTTGAGAGAAATTCGACCAAGAACGCTCTTGTAATTTTTCTTCTAGTATCTTCTGACGAATTGCTGAGGTAAGTCTTAATTTCTTTTTCCACTCAGGAAATCGGGAGTGATCCATTTTTTCATTTTTGTAGGTTTTCAGTAGAAATTAAATCCAGTAAACATGTGGCGCATTATTTGTTGGTTTAGTTCAGTTTGGTTCAGTAAGTTTCAATCCGCCTGCCGAATTGAAAAAAATTGCCGATTAGAGCATCTATTCGGTTCAATCTGGACATCACTCACATGTATTCTAATCGGATTTCCGAGTTCAATTTAAACCAGTTTCAATTTGGAATTTCCCTATCTGACAATACTTCGGATTTCCGAATTCATTTTGAATTGATCTGAGTTCGGATTTCCAAACTGTACTTTATAAATCGCGCACTAAGTTCTTATGTCAATATGGTTCAATCTGGACATTAACACCTATAATCTAATCGGATTTCCGAATTCATTTTCAACTAGTTTCAGATCGGATTTTCCATAACTGTCATCATCTCGGATTTCCGAGTTCATTTTGAATTGGTCTCAGTTCGGATTTCCAAACTGGACATTTTAAATTTTGAACTAAGTTCACAAGTCAATTCGGTTGAATGTGGACATTACCAACCGTAATCTAATCAGATTTCCGTGTTCATTTTGAATTGGTCTCAGTTCGGATTTCCAAACTGAACATTTTAAATTGTGAACTAAGTTCCCAAGTCAATCCGGTTCAATGTGGACATTACCAACCGTAATCTAATCAGATTTCCGTGTTCATTTTGAATTGGTCTCATTTCGGATTTCGAAACTGAACATTTTAAATTGTGAACTAAGTTCCCAAGTCAATCCGGTTCAATGTGGTAATTACCAAATATATTCTACACGGATTTCCGAATTCATCTTAAAGTAGTTTCAGTTCGGATTTTCCATAACTGTTATCATTTCGGATTTCCGAGTTCATTCTGAATTGGTCTCAGTTCGGATTTCCAAACTGAACATTTAAATTTTGAACTAAGTTCACGATTCAATCCGGTTAAATGTGGACATTATTAACTGTAATCTAATCGGTTTTCTGAGTTCATTTTTAATTTGCCTCATTTTGGATTTTCAAACTGAACATTTTAAATTGTGAACTAAGTTCCCAAGTCAATCCGGTTCAATGTGGACATTACCAACTATAATCTTATCGGATTTCCGAATTCATCTTAGATAGTTTCAGTTCGGATTTACCATAACTGTCATCATTTCGGATTTCTGAGTTCATTCTGAATTGGTCTCAGTTCGGATTTCCAAACTGAACATTTTAAATTGTTAACTAAGTTTCCAAGTCAATCCGGTTCAATGTGGACATTACCAACTGTAATCTAATCGGATTTCCGAATTCATTTTTAATTTGTCTCATTTCGGATTTCCAAACTGAACATTTTAAATTGCGAACTTAGTTCCCAAATCAATGCGGTTCAATGTGGACATTACCAACTATAATCTAATCGGATATCCGATTTAATCTTAAAGTAGTTTCAGTTCGGATTTACCATAATGGACATCATTTCGGATTTCTGAGTTCATTTTGAATTGGTCTCAGTTCGGATTTCCAAACTGAACATTTTACATTATGAACTAAGTTCCCAAGTCAGTCCGGTTCAATGTGGTCATTACCAAATATATTCTACACGGATTTCCGAATTCATCTTAAAGTAGTTTCAGTTCAGATTTTCCAAAACTGTTACCATTTCGGATTGCCGAGTTCATTCTGAATTGGTATCAGTTCGGATTTCCAAACTGAACATTTTAAATTTTGAACTAAGTTCACAAGTCAATCCTGTTAAATGTGGACATTATTAACTGTAATCTAATCAGATTTCCGTGTTCATTTTGAATTGGTCTCATTTTGAATTTTCAAACTGAACATTTTAAATTGTGAACTAAGTTCCCAAGTCAATCCGGTTCAATGTGGTCATTACCAAATATATTCTACACGGATTTCCAAATTCATCTTGAAGTAGTTTCAGTTCGGATTTTCCATAACTGTTATCATTCCGGATTTCCGAGTTCATTCTGAATTGGTCTCAGTTCGGATTTCCAAACTGAACATTTTAAATTGTTAACTAAGTTTCCAAGTCAATTCGGTTGAATGTGGACATTATTAACTGTAATCTATTAGGATTTCCGAGTTCGTTTTGAATTGGTCTCATATCGAATTTCCAAACTGAACATTTTAAATTGTGAACTAAGTTCCCAAGTCAGTCCGGTTCAATGTGTTCATTACCAAATATATTCTACACGGATT
>CAKNXH010058105.1:0-12660 GCA_932178445.1 Andricus quercusramuli | reverse complement strand
CCATGCGAAACCCTTATATTTAAAGAAAATTTATTTAAACAATTTTTGAATTGTTCTTAAAGTTAACTGTGCCAAAAGCTGGCAGTTACAATATATATATATATATAATTAAAAAAAAGTTGAGCAACCACCGCAGGGTACCACTAAGAGCAACTGCCATCTAAAAAGAAAATGTCAATAGCCCCCAGTAGAACCGCGGTAAAATACACCTATGGCCACGTCTCACATCCGTGAGATGGGTGGTCACAGGGCACGACGAAATCACAACGACAGGCCGGAGAAACCCTTGTGTGTCTTGAGGACAGGAAGCGACCCAAGGATGACAGCTTTCTGCATCCATCTAGCAAGTGCCATGGCACCTATCATAAGGACAATTACTCGTACCGAATATTTTGGGTACAGTCGTTGCAGCTCTCTTTTAAGGTCTTGATACCTCTCCTCTTTTTCTTTCTCCTTTGCAGTGATGTTGTATTCGGACGGAGCCGAGAATTCGGTCACGAACATCGTTCGTTTCTCGAAGTCTTGGAGAACAATGTCAGGCCTCGAGTGCGCAACGGAGACTGGTGCCCGAAAATCGTAGTTCCAGACAATCTGGCCCTTCTCGTTTCGGACAATTGAATCTATATCCCTTGGAGCGTTCGGCAGGGCAGGGTCGCGAACAACACCGTAAGAGCGACAAAGGTGGTAATAAAGTACTCTTAGGGCCGCATTATGTCTATAGATATACGTTGTTCCTGCGTGGGTCGGACACCCAGATAGTATGTGTTCTAGGTACTCAGTGTGTGCATGACACGCTCTGCACCTATCACTGGGAACTTCTTGACATAAAATGCGGGCGTGGTATGCTCAGTTGGAGATTACACCGTCCTGGCATGCGAAAATAAAGCCCTCTGTACCTGAATTGAGCCCTGATGATTTGAGGAAAGCAAAAGTTTGCTCCTTTGACAAGGACTGTTTTTCTACATTTCTGTGAAAGTTTCCGTGCATATGCTTGTCGAGTAGCTCTTGGTGAAATTTACTAACCTCTGCTTTCTTTACTTCGGCTTTTAGACGTGAAGCATCTAGATGGAGTAATGCACTTTCCTCACTTCTGATGTTGAATTTCAGGTCAAGGGTCTCGGCAGCTTGCTCCGCGGCTTTGTAAAGGAACGCTCCTTCGCCAATCATCTCGTGGTTTCTGACCATCTTTAGGAGAGGATCTCTGCCATTCGCAACGATGTAAGCTGTACTTAAAACAATTCAGTTATGCAGACATTGGAGATTCAGAAGTCCGCGTCCGCCTTGACGGCGTGAAATGTATAATCGCGGAACTGACGACTTGATATGCAAGCTTTTATGCATATGCATGATCTTACGCGTGGTGACATCAAGGGCCTCAAGCTCGTTTTTCGTCCATTGAACCACCCCAAACGATGAGAGTAGAACCGGGACGGCAAGCATGTTAGTCGCAGATACTTTGTTCAACGCCGACAGATTGGAAGACCAAATCTGTCGAAGAAGATGCTTGTATCTGCTTCGGGGAGACTCCTTCACTGATGTTACGTCCTGAATGCGGCTTTGAGGCACGCCCAGGTATGTATAGGTCTCTCCAGTGTTAAGATATCTAATAACACTTATATCCACAAGCTCAGGGTCCTTGGGAACACCAGTAATCTTTCCTTTCTTCAAATGAATTTTGGCACACTTGTCCAAACCAAAGTCCATCCCAATCTCTCCTGTGTAGTTCTTGACGATATGTATAGCAGTTTGAAGTTTGCTTCTACCAGCGGCATAGATCTTCAGGTCATCCATATAAGATACATGAGTGACCTTATGCTCACGCTGATTAGTGTCGCCACAGAGGCATCCAGGAGAATTTCGTAGTGCGAGAGATAGAAGCAGAAGTGTGATGCAAAAAAGGAAAGGGCTCATACTACCCCCTTGAAAGACGCCCCTCTGGAAGGTGACCTTGTTTGTCGTCAGACGATGATTCCTAGATGAGATGGTAAATCTAGTTTTCCAAAGAGGCATCAATCTCTCTATGCATCTCACTATGTGTGGATGTACCTTCAAGCTTCCCAACAGACAGATGATAAGTCCATGAGAGGTTGAATCGAAAGCTTTCCGGTAGTCAATCCAGGCCATTGACAGGACGCGCTGATGGGTGGCAGCGTCTTTACAGACACACCTGTCTATCAGCAGGTTCTCTCGACAGCCTGCTACACCTTTTTTCGAGCCTCGTAGTTCGTACATCTCTCGCCATACAGGCTCAATTCGTCGAACGATCCTGTTGTTCAGGACAGCTGTAAAGATCTTGTACAGTGTGTTTAAACAAGTTATTGGCCTGTAATTCTCTGGTCTGGACAAGTTGCCTTTTTTCGGTAGGAGTCTAGTGCGTCCTAACACCAGCCACTGCGGAATGGGCGTCTCCGATTTTAAATATGAGGTGAATATGCGGGCCAAATGTTGGTGTATAGAAGTAAACTTCTTCCACCAAAAGTTCTTGATACAATCTGGTCCAGCACCGGAAAAGTTCTTCGTGCCTCTAAGTGCTTTTTTCACCTCTTTGGCAGTGACTGATGGGCACTCCTCCTCAGATTTTATAAGGCTGTCGCAAAACTCCTTGAAGCGGATGATATTGTCAGTATCTTCTTTCAACTCTAGTGTTTTCGGGATCTTGTACACCTCTCTCCAAAAAGTCTCTACCTCCTTGGGCATGGGTGGAATTTTTACAAAAACAGGGGGATCACTGAAGAGGCGTGATGGGTCAGCAAGAAACTGTTGATTCTCCCTGTTCCATCTCTCCCTTTTCTGTATCCTCCTCCTTACTTCAGATAACAGCCTTATTTTTTCAACAATATGCTCCTTGATTGTCAGCAGCTTTGACTTGTTCAGTGTGTGATTCAAGGTCCTCAGTTCTTGGGCGAACTTTCGAACCCTTTCACGTGAACGGTCTACCAGATGTTATGTAGTCAATCACACATTGAACACGGGACGCATTCTGTCTTGCCCATCCAATTTTCTTGTTCAGTTGATGCAAGCGTCGTCTGGTCTTCTGATCCATCGTCGGTTTCAGCCTTCGATTTGAATCAGCCAAAGCTCTCGCAGCACCATAAACTGAGCAATTGATGATCCAGAGGTCGGACTCTTGCGAGATATCTCCACGAAGGGAATGATCCAATCCAGCCAGATCTTGGGGCTCAAGAGGAACTTGCATGTTGATGTTCCTCCTTGTACTGAAATTGCGATCATCTTCCAGAAGTTGCCTGCTTTCTGCGGTTGGTCTTAATGTCGTTTCATCTTCGTCTGCAGCTTGTTCAAGCAGCGGTTGAGGAAGCGCTCCGCGTACATATCCATTTTTCCGGAGGTAGTCGGCTTGATTTCGCAAAGACTGATGCGAAACGTATTGAAGCTCTGGGTGTTTCTGGCACCACAGAGTATGCATACGCGCCATAAAGCCTCCGCGAACAGGGATAATACTGGCATCGTAGCAGTCTAGCACGTCATTCTTAAGTTGATCCGTCCACTGAATGTGGGCGTTTCGCCGGTTCGTCGTCGTGTTTCCATCTAAATTATTTTCAGCACCCCGAACTCTAGGATGATCGGTATTGTTTGCCGATCCATTGTCAGGTGCTCTGCACGTTCGATCGTGTTGAACCGCATCTAAAATATTTTGGTGGTTTGTTGGTTTCATTGTTGTGCCCACGAGCAGCTAGGGAAAGGGTTTGTCAATCCTTGTAGAGCCCCGCGTGCAAGGATAAGGCTGATACTCTGAGACGTCGCCCGGTATCCCAGAGTCACCGTTAAAGACACCTCACCCAGGTGCCATGCAGCTTTCGGCACGGTTCTCACACTTTCGCTTAGAGGTTATTCCTTCAGGACCATCCCTGGACAATTGTCCGCGACTGCTTATTAATTATTGTATTCCTCCTCAGCTGTTATGAGGGCATTGCACAGCTCCTTGAAGCTATTTATGTTCTTTAAGTCCTTTTGAAGTGGATGTTGGACCTCGTAGACTTCTCTCCAAAATGCTTCGACCTCCTCTGGTTCGGGCGGATGGTCGACAGTAACTGGAGGGTCTTGGAAGAGTCGAGATGGGTCAGAGAAAAACTGTTAATTTTCTCTGACCCACCTCTCCCTCCGTTCTAGACTTTTCTTAGCGTTAGATAGTACTCGTATTCTGTCAACAATATGCTGCCTGATGGTCCGTAGCTTTGACTTGTCGATTGTGTGATGACGGATCCGCAGTTCGCGCGCAAACTTTCGAACCTTGGCAGTTAAAGTCCTGCCAGATTTTATGTAGTCAATCACATACTGAATGCGGGACGAGTACTGTCTTGCCCAGCCTATCTTTGTGCTGAGTTGATGTATTCGTCTTTTAGTCTTATGATCAACCGCTGATTTTGTTTTCCGGTGTGCATGTGCCAAAGTTCTCGCTGCATTGTACACACCACAATGGATGGTCCAGAGGTAGGATTCTTCGGAAAAATCTCCACGAAGCTCATCGTCCAGGTCAGTCAGATCTTTGGGCTTGGGAGAAACCAGAATGTTGATGTTTCTCCGAGTCCTGAAGCATCGTTCTTCGTCTACTGGATGCCTGCTCGCGTTTGGCCTCAGTGTCGCCACTCTTTCTCTGTTGCCGGCTTGTACTGGCTGCGGTAGAGTAGGCGCTCCGCTCACATAGCCCCTTCTTCGGATCGTTCGGCATGGTTTCGCAGACGTTGATGCGAAAAGTGCGAAAGCTCTGGGTGTTTCTGGCACCACAGAACCTGCAGTCGTAACATGTTACCTTCTCGTTCGGGGGCCATATTGCTATCGTAGCACTCTAGCAGGTCGTCATTGAGTCGATCCGTCCACCCAAAAGTATTGAGATTCCGCCGGTCCATCGCATTGACTCCGTCTTGATTGGCTCCCCCAACTCTAGGGTAGTCGGCATTGTTGTCTGACCCATTGTCGGGAGCCTTACGCGTTCGATTGTTTTGAACCGCACTTACTATAACTATGTTTGGTATTGTCATTGTTGTTCCCACGAGCAGCTAGGGAAAGGGTTCGTCCATCCTTGTAGAGCCCTGCGTGCAAGGATAAGGCTGATACTCTGATAGGTCGCCCGGTATCTCAGGTCACCGTTTGAGACACCTCACCCAGGTGTCATTCAGCTTACAGCACGGTTGTAACCCTTCGTACAAGGACCCTCTATCCGCAACCCAGGGCGCGTTCGGTATCTATGTCATAGGCCCTTCGGTTTGATTCCCAAGGAACCAAGGCCAATATATATATATGACCCAGTGTATCAAAACGTTGCAAATAGTTGACAAATACATTATGTAAAAATAAAAAATACTTTTTGCTCAACGTTTTGTTGCTATTTTTTAGATAAATTTGATACTTGGGCATTTTGTGTTCTTACGAAAATTAGAAATTTCGGAAAAAGGCCATTATGTTGCTATACTTTCTTCTTCCAGAGGTACACAACTCGTGCAATAAGTATGTATCAATTTCATTTCTATCACTCTATTTTTACCTTGTGATTATTACAATCACTTTGTACCCTTCGTTCTCACTCCATATAGAGAAGCGTCTCGATTACGAATGTATTATATTTTTTTGAGATACATATAATGATTTTTTTTATTTACCCACGAAAATATTTTTGTATATAACTTATGCTATATAATTCTGTAATATTTTACAATTCATTTGGCGATAGATCCTCTATCATGTATGCTTTAAGTTCGCGAACTTTTATAAATTTGGTAATATCGATATTATGAGCTAGACCTGTCAAATACTCTTTCATCGTCCTACTTTACCAACCTTTGAACGATATTGATAATTATCTTGCCTGAATCTTCGCATTTCTTAAGTTTCTAATTCGGGCATCACCTCGCAGAAACATCTGATATAAACAGGCTTGCTGTTTTTGGGCCTAAATTGGCTTTTCAAAATAGATTTAAAAAATTACGATAAGGATTTAAAATAATTTCCTAATGTGTTGTAATATGAATTCTTTAAATTACTTAGCAATTCTTTTCCCAAATAGAGTACGCTCAATTAGCTTAATGGTAAATTGAATTTGTTTGTCTTATTTCATAATTTACTATGTTAAAAGAAGAAGAATTCAGACGTTGATAAATTAAAACCTTGGCAGAGATAACGTTGGATCAACAGAAATCAGTTTCGCTGGAAACTTTGTTCGAACTCTGAGCATTATATTTTAATTATTAAACTTTTTTCTATGACATATATACTATAAGCATGAAACAAAAAATGCTGCGCTATAATCACTTATCTACATTTACGTTGTTTTAAATATGTACTCTTCTTGTTTACCCCACGTTATCTCTGCCCAAACTTCAGTTATAGAATTATTCTTCGATTCAATTTGTTGATAAAACTTTTCACTTTCAATTCCACAGTAAATTTTTGCAGGCAAAAAAAATATACTGCGAATTAATCACTCATCTATATTCACGTGCTTTTGAATATATGCTTTTTTTATCTACCCAACATTATCTTTGCTCAGACTTCAGTTCTAGAATTCAATTGATTTATTCTGTAATTCAATTTGTTGATAAGATTTTTAACTTTCAATTTCAATTAATTCTATAATAAATTTGTTTGGACTATGAAAATAGGAGAAGTGATTTCATAAATTAACAATATATAAATATATATCAATTGTACATTTCAATATCAATCAATTGTAAGTTGCTCATAAAAAAAATTGATTTTTTACAACACTATCATGAAAATGGCGTGTTTTCGTACTTATGATCTGTGTGTAATGTGGCGCATTTCGAACGATGCGAATAAAGAATGTACGAAATGGGGAATGCTTACGAAAAGGCCTCTTTTCGTAAGCATTCCACATTTTCACAATAAGTGAAAGGAAGATAGTTAGATAAAGACGGAAATAGGTCGATGTTTTCAGCGACAACTGTAGCGCGCTCATCTCGCGACTTACCGTGCAGAAATAGGAGGCGTACACTGAAAAACTTCACTTTCGTCCGAATCTGACATTTTCTCTATTTTCGATAATATCACATTGATTTAACTATTGAAGAAAACCGAACAAACGCGTGACAGTATTCAGAAATAAGGTTATAAAAGCCGGTAGCCTCTCCGCCGCTAGGTGCGCTATAGTTGCTCAAGTCAAAGTTGCGGGAAAATTTAAATTAGTTCAAAATGTTATACTTCCGAAGTGTTCTCTTTAAAATAAAGTTGCTAAAATAAACAGGTATACATATATGTTGATTCTAAATTCCTTCTTTTTATATGAAAAAATTTGTTAGTTAAACTTATTTAATTTAATCTTATCGTAATCTTATCATAATTTTAACTTATGATTTGGTTTTTTTTTTTCAATCGGGGGGCTTCGCCCCCCGAACCCCCCAGCAGGGGCTTCGCCCCCTGCACCCCCACCAGGGCTGCGCCCTGGCCGGCCCCCCCCGCAACTTCGATCAGGTAGCGTTTTTTTTACGATTTTCATGATCTTGTTGTAAAAAGTTTCGTGCATGTCTCGTGGTAGGCCCTTTTCTTGACTCGTGCAGTGTTTTGAGACTCGTCTTCGGTTCGGGCACCTTCGGTGCCCTCACCTACGACTCGTCCTAAAAACACTGCACTTGTCACGAAAAGGCCATCGCCTACCACTTGTAATGCAATATACTATTATACAATGAATTTTAATACCAAAATTAAAATTTTTTCATCCCTCGCAACATGTTCTCGATATTTACTTCTTGCTCATATTCAAAATTTTCAGAATTATTATTAGTAGCATTATTTGGGCGATTTCCAAATTAAGTTGAATTTCATGTCCACTTGATTTCCTCCTTTAGACATAGGTTTTAATACATAAGCAGTTGCAATTGCAATACTAACATATATCATATATACTGTATAAAAGAATCATGATTGTATGTCTTTCCCTCGGTGTCTTAACCACTCCAAAGCCTCTACAATGACAAAGAATTGTATGTGATATGTGTTATCATGAAGCAATGTCTTCAAATTGATTAACTCTCTGTAAGTCCTCTTGAGAATCCCCAAAAACCATGCGTAGAACCTGAAATGACAACTCAGAATCCTCTCAAAAAGGAGCACCAAAGGAGAAATAATTTTGTTGTGACAAAATATCCTCATAGAATTTGAAGTGTAAATAATATATTATTATGTTATTTCGTCTTCACGGAGAAAATTGGTATAATTAAAACAGAGAAGAATGAGAAATCAAATCAATGAAACTATAATATATTTAACTGAAGTTATTTTTGTTTTTGAAACAGCCAACTGTAACCTTGATTCAAGGATTTTCATACCTTTGCATTAGCTATTTGGCGTCATCAATCTCAAATGCCATGCAAAATCGAAACCTTAAGGACAAATGTTTGGTTAGTAGGAAATACGGAGAAATTGAACAAATTTCAATCCAAGTTTTGAAAAATTACGAAAGTTGAAAAACTACCGTAAACTGGGGTTAAGCGGCACATGTTGGTTAAAGCAGCGCACTCTTGATTCTGAAATTCTGAATGCGATATTTCCTCTCTCTAGGTAGAAAATACAGGAGCTTGCAGCTGAGAATTATTATGAAACTACAATTGGAAAGCTTAGAAAAGGAGTATCGCGTTTTAAATTCAGAATTAAGGATAGTCTTGCTATAATAACACTTATTTTCATTTCAAATAGGCCCTTAAAATCTGTTCAATTGTAAGTTATACTGTTGACTGAATAAAAATTGCAAACCTATGTCAAAATTAAACCTATTTCATTAGCGGCATATGGAGGGTTCCACCGTGCGAAAAAGTCGTACATAGTGGGAAGTATGATTCAGAATTTTCATTTTTTTCTATAAATAATGTATAAAACAAATAAAAATTATACGTAATATTTCCCACTATGTATAACTTTTCCATATTTCATCAATATCCTTAGCACGTTTCTAATAATAGTTGTAGCTACATCAAGGATAATTATCACTGATATAACTATACATTTTTTTCGTGTACGCTATGGTATTTTTGTTCATGCATATTATGAAAATACCTACGTTTTTTATATAAATGCAAATCTAACTCTGTGGTATATTTATATATCGATCACTTTCTCCTGAAAAATCGGTATATGTACATTGCACACCTTATTTATCATATTTATCTAAAGTTTCATCAATTTTTTAATCAATTATCTGTGACTATCATCTAAAAAATAATTAAAAAATGACTGAAAAATAATAATTTCCGGAAGCGATTTTTTCTATTCAAATTTCAACGTCGACGGAAGATTTTTTCTAATATAGGTTTTTAGTATTTTCTCCTATTTTTCAGTACCAGGCTGTGATAAGGTACCGCAATTTTTGATAAGGGATCGTACGTAATCCATTACGTTATTCAATAAATCTGTTTGTTTTATTAGCATAATTGTTTACTTCATTGGCTATTGTCCAACAAGAACGTTCGTTTTTTTTTTTATATTTTCGGTCATTAGAAATTTTAAGATTATTAACATCTCCCTTTGACAAGATACTAACATGGTTACGGTTGCATTGGTCTTCTTGAACAAAACAGTCATTACGATGCAGGAAACGAACATAATTATCGTCATCACTTATGGCAACGATTCTACCCGTGGTATCTGTTTCTAGTACCGAAAGTTGTGCTTTGTCTGGTGTTATATCAACCCGAATGTTATGATTTGGCCCTGTAAAGTAGAAAATACCATAATGCCAGGGAAGAGTCTTACGGGTCCATGCAAGCGCGGGGTATTATGGGTTTTGAGACGTCTGTGAACTTAATTCTGCAAGAAGAAATAGAGTGGATGAATGTTTATACTTGGGATGCTGAGTATGAAAATGCCGTTTTTTTCGAGAAAATAATTCCTTCAATTTCATTTCGGCAAAATCATCTGTTACGAAAATTTTTAATTCCTGTATTTTATTTTTAGAGTAAATCCCAAGAATAAATTCTATCTTGAAATCGGATGAAAACGCTGCAGCACGTTTATCTACTCAAAGATAAAATTTATCTGACGAAAGATAAAATTTATGTTGTGAAAGATAAAATTTATCTGGCGGAAGATAAATTTTTTTTACGAAAATATTTATGTCAAATGCGTGAGCCTATGTAAACTGAAAAGAGCGGCTGGGTTCACCGAAATTCGGTGGGCCTAGATCCAAAATTTTCGGTGGGTCCACGAAACCTGGAAAGGACGGTTATGTTCACTGAAATCCTCGAGAATCAACTGCCTGACTCGAGTATTTCCTTGAGAAATTTGAAAATCCTGACCGCACTCTTTGGTTAAATCACCTTCGAAAATTACGCGAGGGTCTTCTACTCTTCGCAGATATTTTGAAAATCCATTTCCCCTTATTACAAACAACACTTTATTTAAATGATTCAAACAAAAAAAAAACATTAATCTACACTTACACGATATATAGACTGCACTTAGGTTACCTTATAGTGCTTGTTTACAAATTTAAAAGTCTTCATCAGATTGGACAGAAACTAAAGGTTCGTCCAACAGAAGTGAAGGACTGAACTTGGCTTCTAAACCCTGGCCGGTTAGAGCTTCTGCGATGCGGAGGACAAGGACACTCAGCCAACTTGAGTCCTTCACTTCTGTTGGACGAACCTTTAGTTTCTGTCGACTCTGATGAAGACTTTTAAATTTGTAAACAAGCACTATAAGGTGACCTAAGTGCAGTCTATACATCGTGTAAGTGTAGATTAATGGTTTTTTTGGTTTGAATTATTTAAATAAAGTGTTGTTTGTAATAAGGGGAAATGGATTTTCAAAATATCTGCGAAGAGTAGAAGACCCTTGCGTAATTTTCGAAGGTGATTTAACCAAAGAATGCCACCAGGATTTTCAAATTTCTCAAGGAAATACTCGAGTCAGGCAGAAAATTTTGGATCTAGGCCCACCGAATTTCGGTGAACCTAGCCGCTCTTTTCAGTTTACATAGGCTCACGCATTTGACATAAATATTTTCGTGAAAAAAAATTTATCTTCCGCCAGATAAATTTTATCTTTCGCAAGATAAATTTTATCTTTCGTCGGATAAATTTTATCTTTGAGTAGATAAACGTGCTGCAGCGTTTTTATCGGATTTCAAGATAGAATTTATTCTTGGGATTTACTGTGAATGAATCCAATAACGCGGCACTTGAGTTTTATTTTATGATAGTTCACGCGAAATTCTACGTGATTTATAGGATGTTCCCCTAAACGGGAAACTTTCTAAACCAAAAATCTCAATATGTGAAACGAGATGTATTAGGGAAGTTCTCGAGGTAATTAAAGGCTTAAAATTAAATAATGATACCCATTTTTTCGTATACCTCTTACGGTTTACGAGATATTTGCAGTTCCACGTTAAAATGTTCCAAAAAACCTCCTGAATTTTATATAGATTTTTTCGCGAATATTCTAATGTATTTTCAAACAGATACTTTTAACTGGGCAGTTACAATATTCCTTTCACAAGGAGAAGCTCTATTATTTTTTCTTACAAGTGATAAAAAAAACGTTATCGAATTTCCGCAATTGAACTTTGTTGCAATATCTTTCCATAAAATAGGCATATCATATTACCTTCAAATTTTTGGGTTTCTGGTTGGTTTCGTGCAGATTTTCGTCGTTGGCTCCTCATAGGCGGCATCTGTGCACTAAATTCCGTAAGGAGATGTAGAAATGGATAAATTTCAGTACGTGAAAAAGCCGTGCGTTTCCTTCTTAAAAAATCAAATATCGCTCATTCTACTCCAGCAAAATTATCTGCTGAAGTGATTTATAACTTTTTTACTTCATTTTTGAAGGTAAAATAATGATTTTCTCACAAAATGGTAATGGTCAGTGAGCAGGGGTCTGAAAAATCCTTTCAAATATATATAGTAGACCTTTCTTTGAATTCATATTGAAAGAGTTACATGTTCACCGGAATCCATTCTTTTCCGCTAAAACAGAATGGATGATCACGCATAAAAAATTTAACATTTAACATTTTTCCACACAGCTTTCAAACTTATCTCTTCACATCTGAATTAGAGGAAATTGTACGACATAATTGATTCAGCAATTGAATGCTTAACTGATAATATAGTAATAATTTCGCGCATTCAACTAATGGAATGGTACAAAATCACAAGCATATTTCACCAAAGTCAATTAGTGAACTTTGCTTCTCAGATTAACGGAGTCTTTTGTAACCGCGCCAGTAAAAATGCTTCGACTTGAGTTCTTCTTGAGTTCGGCTCTAAGACATCAATATCAGGCTGCGTCTTGAAACTGAGAAGAGACATAAGACAATGTCTTACTTTTATGGTTTCAGCATGGTGACTTCAAGTCAGCGAAACTTGTCTCAAGACGAACCTTTTGAGCTCAGAAATGAGACCTCGAATGAGACTGTTGACAGATGCGAAGGATTAAAATTAATGAATCATATCGTCATATATAGACATATATTTATGTCTTAAGTTGAATTTGTATGAATTCAAGTCGAGCGGTTTATAACTTCGAGTATATACCTGCCCCAAGAACAGGGTCATTCTGACTGTCATAAAAGCTAATCTTTGTTAATAATGAAATAATTTTGTATATTCTCACACGATATAAATATATATATATATATATATATATAGATAAACGTTTATTTTTCAGCCTGCTGGCCTTAAAAAATTGACT
>CAKNXH010058104.1:0-14659 GCA_932178445.1 Andricus quercusramuli | reverse complement strand
TTTTTTGAAAAATGTCCTATCTCTTTTTTTCGCCGAAATATCGTGGTTCGAAGTCAGCAGTGATTTTTAATAGCACTCACGCGAGTCGTGCGCACAATTTCCGACGGTAGTGTACATTTGAACATTCTGGATTGTTTTCTTTTCCTATTTGGAAAATTTTAATAATCTAAATGGATTGGTACAGAATCACCTACAAATTGTTTTAATGTTATAAATAAAGTTGAGATTCAAAGTGTGTTTACAGTATTTAATAAATTAAAATTTTTCTTTTAAAATCGATAGTGGGTCGAAGATTAGCAAACACCTGTGGCTGTAAATTCATCGAAACTTCATCAGGCTTGGCTCATCATGTTGACGAGCTTCTTGTGGGAATATTGGCTCAAATTAAATTAAACCCACAGCGTGATCGAGATCAAGCGACGAGGAGACGAAGAAGCAAGAATAGAAAGAAAATCCTCAAACAACTGTTGGGATTGAAGAGGAAAACTAAAAGTTGCGAGAACTTATTCATCTTGTAACGACTCACGTAAACATTAGGGTGGTCCAAGTTTATAGCTTTCGAAATTTTATTTTTTATTTTTGTCGACCGATCCCCCCAAATCGTGAAAATTCACTATTTTTCGAGAAATAGATGATTTTTCTACAAAAAAAATGAATTGTCAAACAAAAAAGAACAGTTCAATTTGTAGTTTAAAAAATTAACTTTCCAGAAAAAAAACTGATTTTCAACAAAATTGTTTAATTGGAAAAACACAATTTTCAAAGGAAAATATTAGTTTTTCACCAAAAAAGTTCAATTATTCACGAAATAAATAATTTTTCAACTACAGAAGATCAATTTTCAGTAAAAAATGGAATAGTTACATTTTCAGTTTAAAAAAATTAATTTCTACTCAAAAAACGAATTTTCAACAAAGTACTTCAATTTTCCAACAAATAAGTGAATTTTCAACTGAAATGATGAATTTTCAACCTACAAAATTAATTCTCTACCAATTAGTTGAATTTTTGAACAAAAAAAATGAATTTTCAAACAACAATGGAAAAGTTAATTTTCAGTTAAAAAATTTTACTTTCCACAAAAAACGGATTTTTAACGAAAGAATAAAATTTGTAAAAAAAAAATAATAAATTTTCAAACAAAAAAAATTAATTTTTCCCCAACAAAGTTACATTTTTTACAAAATAAATCATGTTAAACTACAGAATATCAATTTTCAATAAAAAATAAAATTTTTCAGTTAAAAAAATTAATTTCAACCCAAAAAATGATTTTGCAGCAAAATACTTAAATTTGCTATAAAATAAATGAATTTTCAACGTAAATAATACACTTTCACCCAAAAAAATTATTTCTACACTGAGTGGTTGAATTTTCAGAAAAAAAATGAATTTTTAAATAAAATTTTAATAGTTAAATTTTTAGTTAGAAAAATTAACTTTCCACAAAAAACGGATTTCGAACAAAATTATTAAATTTGCAAAAAAATAATGAATTTTCAAACAAAATAATTAATTTTTTTCCAAGAAAAGTTACATTTTTCACGAAATAAATAATTTTTCAACTACAGAAAATTAATTTCAATAAAAAATGAAATAGTCATATTTTCAGTTGAAAAAATTGATGTCAACCCCAAGAACGAATTTAAAAAAAAAAATACCTCAATTTGCTAACAAATAAATGAGTTTTCAACAAAATTGATACACTTTCAACCAGAAAAATTATTTCTGTACTAAGCAGTTGAAATTTCAAACAAAAATATGAATTTTGAAGCAAAAATTGAATAATTAAATTTTTAATTGAAAAAATTAACTTTCCATAAAAAACGGATTTTCAACAAAATAATTAAATTTGCAAACAAAATAATAAATTTCCAAACAAAAAAATTGATTTTTATGCAAAAGTTACGTTTTTCACGAAATAAATAATTTTTCAACTACAGAAGATAAATTTTCAATAGAAAATTTAATAGTTAAATTTTCAGTTGAAAAAATTATTTCAACCCAAAAACGAATTTTCAACAAAATAGTTGAATTTGCCAACAAATAAATGAATATTTAACTGGAATGATGAATGTTCAACTTACAATCAATTCTATACCAGATAGTTTAATGTTTGAACAAAAAGATGAATTTTAAAACAATAATGAAATGGTTAAATTTTCAGTTGAAAACATTAACTTTCAACAACAAAAAAACGAATTTTCAACAAAATAGTTAAATTTTCCAACAAATAAGTGAATTTTCAACTAGAATGATGAATGCTCAACCTACAAAATTAATTCTGCATCAAAAAGTTTAATTTTTGAACAAAAAGATGAATTTTCAAACAATAATAAAATGGTTAAATTTTCAGTTGAAAAAATTAACATTCAACAAAAAAAAAAAAAATTTTCAACAGAATAGTTGAATTTACAAAGAATGAAATATTCAACCAGAAAGGTTAATTTTTACCTAAAAGATGAATCTTCAAACAGAAATGGAAAAGTTAATTTTTAGTTAATTATTTTGTTGAAAATCCGTTTTTCGTGGAAAGTTAATTTTTTAAAACTAAAAACTCAACTATTCATTTTTTTTTTAAATTTGTTTCTGTTTAAAAATTCAACTAATTGGTACAGAAATAATTTTTTTGGTTCAAAGTGCATCATTTTCGTTAAAAATTAATTTATTTATTTGCAAATTCAACTTTTTTTGAAAACTTGTTTTTGGGGTTGTCATTAATTTTCTGAACTGAAAATATAACTTTTCCTTTTTGGATTGAAAATTGATCCTTTTTGGTTAAAAATTGATTTATTTTTTATGAAATTTTACATGTTTTGGTAGAAAGTTAATTTTTTAAACTGAACATTCAACTATTTCATTTTTGTTTGAAAATTCAACTATTTTATACAAAATTAACTTTTTTTGTTGAAAAATTATCACTTCAGTTGAGAATTCATTTATTTGTTGGCAAATTTAACTATTTTGTTGAAAATATGTTTTTGGGTTGAAATTAATTTTCTTAACTGAAAGTATAACTATTGAATTTTTGATTGGAAATTGATCCTTTTTAGTTGAAAATTTATTTATTTCATGGAAAATGTAACTTATTTGGTAAAAAAATTGATTTTTTATTTGAAAATTTATTATTTTGTTTGTAAATTTAATTATTTTGTTAAAATTCCGTTTTTTTATAGTTAATTTGTTTAACTTAAAACTCAACTATTCATTTTTTGCTTTAAAATACATTTTTCGTTTGAAAATTCAACTACTTAGTACAGAAATAATTTTTTTGTTTTGAAAGTGTACCATTTTCCTTGAATATTCATTTATTTGTTGGTAAATTTAACTATCTTGTTGAAAATTCGTTTTTGGGGTTGACATTAATTCTTCAAACTCAAAATGTAACTATTCCATTTTTGATTAAAAATTGATTGTTTCTGGTTGAAAATTGATTTATTTCCTGAAAAATTTGACATTTTTTTGTAAAAAATTAATTTTTTTGTTAGAAAATTTATCATTTTGTTTGGAAATTTAATTACTTTGTTGAAAATCCGTTGTTTTGTGGAAAGTAATATTTTTTTAATTCACAAACAAAATAATGAATTGAAAAAAAAAGAATTTTCCACCAAAAAAGTTACATTTTCCGTGAAATAAATATGTTTTCAACTAAAAAGGACCTAATTTCAATCAATCAGTAGAAAAAATTAATTTTAACCCAAAAATGAATTCTTAACGAAATAGTTAAATTTGCCAACAAATAACTTAATCTTCAACTGAAGTGATAAATTTTCAAACAAAAAATTATTTTTTTACAAAATAGTTTATTTTCAACTGAAAAGATGAATTTTCAAACAAAAATGAAATAGTTGAATTTTCAGTTTAAAAAATTAACTTTCTACCAAGAAAGTCGAATTTCCCACAAAATAAATCAACTTTCAACCGAAAACAATCAATTTTTAATAAAAAATGGAATAGTTACATTTTCAGTTTAAAAAATTAATGTTAACCCGAAAAACGAATTTTCATCAAAATAGTTTAATTTGCCAACAAATAAATAAATTTTCAACCAAAAAAAAAGTAATTTTGTACAAAACAGTTGAATTTTCAACTGAAAGGATGATTTTTCAAACAAAAATGAACTAGTTGAATTTTTAGTTTAAAAAATTAATGTCAACCCCAAAAACGAATTCTCAACAAAATACATAAATTTGAAATAAAAAATGAAATAGTTACATTTTCATTTAAAAAAATCAATGTCAACCCCAAAAACGAATTTTTAACAAAATAGTTAAATTTTCCAACAAATAAATGAATTTTTAACGGAAATGATGCATTTTCAACCAAAAAAATTAATTCTGTACCAAATAGTTGAATTTTCAATCAAACAATAAAATTTACAAACTAAAATTTGCAACTAAAATAAAGATTGATTAACCAAAAAAGACGAGTTTGGAACGAAATACATCAATTTTCAAGTAAAGAAGATAAATTTTTGACTAAAAATTGACGAATTTTCAATAAAATTTTTGAATTCTCAACCAAAGCAATGTTTTTCCAACTAAAATTATGGATCCTTAACAAACAAAAAATGAATCTAAAATTTTTTGTTTTAAAGATGAATTTCAAACCAATAATACTAATTTTGTACCATAAAAGACGAATTTTGAAGAAAATACATGAATTTTCAACTTATATAATTAGATGTTTAACTGAAAAAGGAATAGTTAAATTTTCATTTAAAAATCAATTTTCAACAAAAAAAAAGGAATTTTTAAGGAAATTGTAAATTTTTTTAAACAAAGAAATAAATTTTCAACCAAAACAGAAACGAATTTCCGGCAAAATAGTTACATTTTTAACAAAAGAAAAATCTTTCAACAAAATACATGAATTTTCAACTAAAAAAGATTGATTTTCAATCAAAAACTAAGTAGTTGAATTTTCAAAAAAAATTTTAAATAATATATTTTTTCAACACGTTGTGCAATTGTTTAAACAATTTTTATTTGTATAATTTTTTCCACCAATTCGTTATTGAATAGTATTTTCTAGAAATAATGAGAGAATTGACAAATGTTATAAGTATTATTTTTTTGTTGCGTATATTTCGTAATTATTTAAACAATTTTTATTTGTTCAAAGAATTTTTTCCCTCAGTAAATCGGGAAAAGTTATTATTTTCTGGAATGAATATCCGAATATCCAAATATCCTTACAAAAATATATAACTTTCAAAATTTAATAATTGTGTCATTAATTCCAGAAAATAATATCTTTTCATTGTTCACAGGGGGAAAAAAATGTTTAAATAATTTCCAAATGAGTCGAAAGAGAAATAATACTCTTGAAGTTTATAAATTGTATCATTGTTCCCAAAAAATAATAAATATTTACGATTTAGAGGGGAAATTATTGCTTCAACATTCCTCATGAATTTAGTAAACTTTAACTTACAAAATATTAACAAAAATCCACTTTTTTCCATTTTTTGAAAACTGAAATGGCTGATTAATAAAAAAAATGAAAAAAATGCAGAACTTCTTTTTCCATAAAATGAAAAAATCGACCACCAAAAATAAAAAGTATATTTTTTGGACTACCCTAGTAAATATACACGAAATCAACGACCCCTAAGCTAAGGATTAATTTGTACAAACTGTAATTTATATAAACGTCAAGTCAGATTTAATATACGAATTCTGCTAATTAAAAATAAGTGAAAATGAATGTTTAAGAATTAAAAAAAGGGAAAAGATTTTTATCAGTATTTTCAATTTTTAATAAGAGTTGCAACTAAATTCAGATTCTGATAACGACTTTCCGCATAAATATCATTAACTCAAGTGTCATTATCTCAAGTACTATAATATCGAATAATTAAATTTATGTATCAGTCTGTTCTCAGCAATTAAATAATCAAACTTGTATATCATGCACGATTAATTTATTTACTTTTTAAGATAGAAAAAAAATTATTCTCGAAACGAGTTATAGTGAGTTGCAATGCTAGGAATTGTATTTTTCGAATATTGGATACGTAGAGATTCCACTAAAAATTAATTTTGGACTCTAAATCAATATAGAATACGAAAATCGAGTTTCTCGTACGAAGGGAACATTTTTAGCTGTAAGTTAACGTTATAAGTTAATTTAATTTGATGAAACTTTTGAAGCAGGATCACTTTCGAAATGGAACCAAATTAAATTTAGGAACGAGATTAGGAAAGATAAAAAATAATCAATTATGTCTTCAGGATCAGCAAAATATATCTGAAGAATATATTTTTCTTATAATCTGAATCACATCTCACAGACTGTGTTACGAGATTTAGATTTAGATCCTAAATAAATAAATAAGATCTACACTTATTACGTAGTTGGATAATTACACGATTCAAACGTAATATGTGACGTGGACCGGATAAACCAGCCTTGGGACCAAAAAATCAAATTTTCAGTTCTGATTAATTCTGAATAATGAAGATTTCCTCCATCGAATGAAAAAATTTTCTTTGCTATACTGTTCCTCTTCAGGAAAAAGTCAGAATCTAACTTGTAGTGGTTCATGACCGTGATAAGCTTCTAGAACATTCTAGAAGCTCATGATGACGTCACAGAATAATATTGCGTAATTGTAAGAGCCGAATTGATGTCAATAGGTTCAAGGTTATTATAAGAAAAACAAGAATGATTTATCGCTTCCTTATAGATAAAACATACATTCAATGCAAAAAATACTCTAGAATATTCTCTATAGCATTATCAAATTATACTAAGCGATTTCTGGAAAGAATTTCTTTCGTCAACAACTTCAAGGTTATCGTAATGACGCATCACATTTTGCGTTGCGAAAATTATATCCTGAACGTGTCGATTATAGTGTAGAACGTTCTAGAACATCATTGCATCATATGATGCAATATTGCGCAATTTCGTAAAAACGAATTTTACGTGTTTCTACGTATAGAACATTGTTCCATCATATGATGCAACAATGTTCTAGAACAAGGATGATTTATTGCTTTCTTATAGACAAAACATTTGTTCAGCGTGCAAAAGATGCAGGCGTAGACATGAATTTATGTAAATAAGCTTAAGGTTATAACGGAAGAAATAAGGATGATTTATTGCTTTCTGGAAAAAAAAAATTTTCGTCAACAACTTCAAGGTTATTGTACTGTCACATTAGATTTTGCGTTGCAAAAGTATATATCCCGAATGTTTCGATTATAACGAAGAACGTTCTGTAAAAACATTCAAGGTTATAACGAGAAAAACAAGGATAATTTATCGCTTCCTTGTAGATAAAACATTCATTCAATGCACAAAATATTCTAGAATATTCTCGATGGTATCATCAAATTATACTACGCCATTTCTGGAAAGAATTTCTTTCGTCAACAGCTTCAAGGTTATTGTAAAGACGCATCACATTTTGCGTTGCAAGAATTATATCCTGGACGTGTTGATTATAGTGTAGAATGTTCTATAACATTATTGCATCATATGATGCAATATTGCGCAATTTCGAAAAAACGAATTTTACGTGTTTCTACTTATAGAGCATTGTTCCATTGCTTTTCTCGTTATAACCTTGAACGTGTTTACAGAACGTTCTACATTGTAATCGACAGGTTCGGAATATATATTTTTGCAACGCAAAATCTAATGTGTCAATACAATAACCTTGAAGTTGTTGACAAAATAAATTCTTTCCAGAAAGCAACAAATCATCATTACTATTCTCGTTATAACCTTGAGCTTATTTACATGAATTCAGCTCTTCGCCTGAATCTTTTGCACACTAAACGAATGTTTTATCTATAACAATGCAATAAATCATCCTTGTTTTTCTCGTTATAACCTTGAAAGTGTTTACAGAACGTTCTCCATTATAATCGACATGCTCGGAATATATATTTTTGCAACGCAAAATCTATTGTGTCAATACAATAACCTTGAAGTTGTTGATGAATTAAATTTTTTCCAGAAAGCAATAAATCATCCTTATTTTTCTCGTTATAACCTTGAGCTTATTTTTAAAAAAAAGTCTGCATCTTTTGCACACTAAACGAATGTTTTGTCTATAAGAACGCAATAAATCATCCTTGTTTTTCTCGTAATAGCCTTCAACCTGTTAACATCAATTCGGCTCTTACAATTACGCAATATTATTCTGTGACGTCATCATGACCTTAGAGGATGTTCTATAAGCTCAGCACGGACATGAACCACTACAGGTTAGAAGCTTCTCGACGTCGGTAAGGTAGGAATCTTGGTCCAGAACGCTCCCTGCCTATCTACTTTTAAAATAATTTGAAGGGATTTTCAAGGTTTTGGGGTATTTTCAAAACTTCTAAGGCATTTTTAAGATCTTTTAATTCGAAATATTTTAGAGAATTTTAAGAGGTTCCAAGGAATTATTAATTAATTTCATTAATTTGAAGGGATTTCAAAGATTCGGAGACATTTGAACTTATTTTTTGGAATTCAGCCTGAATTCTTAATAATTTATTGTGAATTTTTTTATTTCTTTGAAATCCTCTTGAATTTTTTCAATTAACTTGAATTTTTCTAAATTTACCCAATTCTACTTAATTCCATGGATTTTCTTGAATTTCCTTCATTGACGCTTTTTAAACGTCTTTGAAGAAATAAATAATCAGTAATTGGTCATTCAACAATACCCAGTCATTTTTCAACTTATACTCAATTGTTTAACACTTTTAATTTGTTTAAACATTTGAGAGTATTCTTAAAAAGTAACGTAGAACATAAAAATATTTCAATCTTTCCAAAAATAGCAAAAATGAAATATTTGAACAAAAAAATTGTTTAAACAATTGAAATTTGTTTAGAAATCTACGAGTATTCATAATAGACCAATTGGTACTTAAAAATATTAAAATTTGTCAAAAATTCAGTGAGATAAGATGTTACACCTGCTTTTTTTAAGTAAGATATATCCTTGAATAAATACGTATTATTTAAATAATTGTGGAATTATTTAGACAAATTATTTTATTGTTATCATTGATTAAATAACTCATAAAGTCCAGAAAATACGTTCATTTCGCGAGTTAACTGAAAAAAAACAAATATTTGAACAAATTCAAATTGTTTAAACAATTGAATATTAGTTAAAAAAATACTGGGTATTTTTAAATTACCGATTAATGATTATTCATTTTTTTTAGCTTTGAAAAAGCGTCAGTAAACTGCAATATTACGTAAAATTCAAATTTGTCACTTATGGGGTTTTCTTTGGGAACCCATAATGGTGGCTTAAAATTATTCAACCTCAAAATTTATGACTGAAAATTTGAAGAATTTAAACGAATGATTCATTTCTCTGCTTGAAAATTCAAACATGTAGTTGAAAATCGTTTTTTTTTTTTCATTGAAAATTATTTTTTTTCAATTGAAAATTCAAGTATTACAGTTGAAGATTCTTCGTTTTAGTTGAAAATTTATTCCTTAATTAAAAATTTGACTAATTTGTTGAATATTCTATTTTTTATAAAGGATTCATTTTTTAATTTTAATTGTAAGAACTTCATTTTTGGTTGAAAATGTATTCTTTTTGTTTGAAAAGTTAAGAGGTTTTGTAGAAAATTCGTCTTTTTGGTTGACTTCATCTGTGTTTTAATTTAAAATTAAAATTTGATTGGGCTGAAATATCAATTCTGCATTAAATTTTTTGTTGAGAATTCGTCTTTTTTGTATAAAAATTAATCTTTTTTGTAGAAAATTTCACAATATTATTGAAAAGTTAATATTTTGTTTGAAGATTCTGCATTTTAGTTGAAAATTCATCACTTTGTTTAAAAATTTACCTATTTTATTGAAGAATCATTGTTTTTAGGTAAATATTCATTTTTGAACTGAAAATTTAACTATTTCATTTTTGGTGAAACATTGATATTTTTTATTATGGGATTCAACTGTTTGGCTGAAAATGTATCATTTTCAGTTGAAATTTTATGTATTTTTTTAAACATTTGTCTTTTTCGATAGAAAATTAATGTTTCGGTTAAAAAATGCACTATTTTGTAAAAAATTTAACAATTTTGTTAAATTTTTAATAGGAATCTGTATTATCATAGGAGATGGTGAATATCGATCCGATGAAAAATCCAATTACACATACTGTGAATAATAGAAATCTACAATATCGATCAAAGTTAAATCCTCTAATACAGAAAAATTATTTCGTCATCACTTACTAAATGGAGATATAAATAAAAATTTATTGAATTCAATTTATTCAGAAAAGAATATCTTCTGCTTTCATTCCGCTGGGATTCGAACACCAGATCAACTGATTTCCGATCAGGTGCTCTAACCAATTGAGCTACAGAGAGATCAGAGTAAGAATCACTTTTTCTGATATACGCTTTATATAGCAAGGTGTTATATACAAATCAATTTTAAATAGGAATCTGTATTATCATAGGAGATGGTAAATATCTATATTATGAAAAATCCAATCACACATATTGTGAATAATGGAAATCTACAATATCGATCAAAGTTAAATCATCTAATACAGAAAAAATATTTCGTTCGTATTTAATAAATTTGAATTTATATTTTCATCTAGTCTGTAATCACGAAATAATTTTTCTGTATTAGAGGATTTATCTCTGATCGATATTGTAGATTTCCATTATTCACATTATGTGTGATTGGATTTCTCAACGGATCGATAATTATAACCTCCGATGATAATACACATTCCTATTCAAATACAGAATAGATTTATGAATAAATTGAATTTAATGAATTTTAATTTATATCTCCATCTAGTCTGTAATGACGGAATAATTTTTCTGTATTGGAGGATTTATCTCTGATCGATATTGTAGATTTCCATTATCTCCTATGGTAATACAGATTCCTATTGAAAATCGATTTGTATATAACACCTTGCTATATGAAGCGTATATCAGAAAAAGAGATTCTTACTCTGATCTCGCTGTAGCTCAATTGGTTAGAGCATCTGACCGGAAATCAGTTGATCTGGTGTTCGAATCCCAGCGGAGTGAACATTTTTTTTCTGTATAGAGTAATCCTATGTAATCTGGCGTAATCATTTCCGATTTCGAGGCTGGTTTCTTCGTTCCACGTCACATATAAAGCCATATTAGCCTAGTTAAATTAATTAACTCTAAACACAATATGTAAAATTCATATTTTCAATCAACTTGTACGAAAACGTATTCCGAACCTGTATCAATAATTATCAAAAACTATCAAAAAATATCGAAAATTAAAACTGGGTGATTATGTAACTTTTTCACTTTTATTTCCAAAAAAAAAGGTAAAAAAAGTCAAATAATCGCCTTTCTGGTATGATGTATACGACTGAAAAATTCCGAAAAATAAAATTCGCAACTCTGTAAAATTCAGCAAATGATAAAGCTGCCGAAAAATAAAAATGCCGAATTCAAACATAAAAAATATCTTCTTTTATTAAATATTATTTATTTGTGAAGAATACAAAAATGGGATCTCCAAACAATAATTAAAAGTGAAATTTTCATCTAAATATTTATTAATTGTATTTTTAATAGGGAGTTTTATAATTTCGAAATCTTCTATTTCGAATATTTTCTTTTTCGGCAGTTTTACAGTTTAGGGAATTCAATTTTTCGGCTTTTTTCAGTCTTCCAAATATAATTTTTAGAATCTATTAAAAAAAATAGTTAATGCTGTTTTTCAAAAAATATTTATAATTAATTTAACTTTAATTAATTTTGATGTGCTGTCTGGTTCGATGTTATTAATATGTATGTTTAGCGTGTTTGGAAATGGGTCTGCGTGTGTTAAAAAAATGTTAGAACTTCATCATGAAAATGAAAACTGCCTCTGAAAATGGAACATCACTAGTAATGTTGTAACTTTTAAATATATTACTTCACTTTTTATGCAATTTCGTATTTTTTCGGCACCTTCTGAAACGGAAAATTTCACGATTATACACCAATTTTTTTCACAATGGACAATTTTGAACAGTTTCGTGTCTTTTTTTCATATCTATGTTGATAATTATTATTAGATTTTCGTTACATTTATTTTCTTCTATTACTCAAGGGAACATTTTTTTTAAGCAATAGTAATTGTTAGTGTGTTAATGTCAACATTATAAAAACTTCACTTTTAAGAAATAGTTACAATTTTTATTTATCGCGAAATCAAATTTCCGACATAAAATATCCAAAATAAAAAGTTCCTAAATATAAACAATGCATTTTTATTAATAAATATTATTTATCCATTAAAAATACAATAATAAAATATTTCTATGACAAACAAGTTATTTCAATGTTCAAAGTTTCTGAAAATATTGTTCGAATTTGAAACAATGATTGAGAAAAAATTGGGCGACTGAAAAATTCCGAAAAATAATTTCTGGAAGAAAATCGTTTCCAATTATTGTTATTCTTAATTTAGACAATAATTTGAGAAACTTTAAACTTCAAAAATATTTGATAATTTTTTTCTTAATTATTAAATCATATTGATTTCAAAAAATGTTGATTGTTTAAATTCGGAAATATTATAATCAGGGTATTTTCAAGTTTGGATATTTTATAATTCCGCAATTTCGTGATTTGGGAATCTTCAAATTCGGTAATATTATAAACTTTCCAGTTCGAAAAAAAATTCAAATTTTCAAATAATAAAATTCCCGAACAGTTTATAATATTACCAAAATGGAAAATTGCCGTATAATAAACTTTCCGACAATTTGTAATATTACCGAAATTGAAAATTGCCGAATAATAAAATTCCTGACAAAAAATTGCCGAACTATAAAATATCAGAAGTAGAAAATTTCCTAATTATAGAATTCCTGAATTTGAAAAATTAAAAAAATGTTTGTTAATCAATATTATTTATATATATTAAAAACACAATAATCAAACATTTCCATCCAAAAAATGTTTTTATGTTCAAAGTTTTTAAAATCATTGTTCGAATTAAGAATAACAATAATTGAAGAAAATTGTTATCCAGAAATATATTTTTCTCAGTTATTGTTATTTTCAATTTAAACAATTTCAGAATCTTTGAAAGAGAAAAATAATTTTTTTAATAAAAATATTCTGTTATTGTATTTTGAAGAAATAAATGATATTTATGAAATAAAATTTTCAAATTTTTTAAGCTCGGGAATTTTCTAGTTCGTATGTTTTATAATTCAGCAATTTTCTGCCGGGAATTTTCAAATTCGGTATTATTATAAGCTGTCGGGAATTTGATTATTCGGAAATTCTTCAATTCAGTAATATAAAAAACTGTCCGGGAATTTTATTATTCGGGAATTTTCAAATTCGGTAATATTAGAAACTCTGCGGGAATTTTCAAATTCGGTAATTTTATAATTCGGGAATTTTATTGTTCGGGAATTTTCCAATTCGGTTATGTTATGAATTTTAATAAATACTATATTTATAAATATATAAAATAATAATATTTTAAATTTAAACAATAATTTAAGAATCTTTAAACATTAGAAAAACTTTCTTATAAGAATATTTTATTATTATATTTCAAATAAATTAATAATATTCATAAAAAAAAATTTTCAATTGTTTAAATTCGGGAATTTTCTAGTTCGGATATTTTAAAATTCGGACATTTATTATATATAATTCAGGAATTTTTCAATCCGGTAATATTGAGAATTGTCCGGGAATTTTATCATTCGAGAATTTTCCAACCCCGGAATTATATTATTCGGAAATTCCATTATTCGGTAATTTTATTATTCAGAAATATTATTATCAGGACATTTTCCAAATCGGAAATCTTATTTCTCAGGAATTTTCAAATTGAGTAATATTAGAAGCTCTGGAAAATTTTCCAATTTGGGAATTTTCAAATTCGGTAATGTTAGAAATTGTCGGAAATTTTATTATTCGAAAATTCCATTATTCGAAAATTCCATTTTCGAATTCGGTAATATTAGGAATTGTCGAGAATATTATTATTCGGGAATTCAATTATTCGGAAATTTTATTATTCAGAAATTTATTATTCGGAAATGTTATTATTCGGTAATTTTGTTATTCAGAAATTCTATTATTAGGGAATTTTCGAATTCGGGAATTTTATTTCTCAGGAATTTTCGAATTCAGTAATATTAGAAACTCTCGGGAATTTTATTATTTGGGAATTTCCCAAGTAGAAAATTTTCAAATTTGGTAATATTAAAAATTGTTGGGAATATTATTATTCGGGAATTTCATTAATCGGGAATTTTATCATTCGGAAATTTATTATTCGGAAATTTTATTATTAGGGCCTTTTTTAATTCGGGGATTTTTTCAGAGGCGGGAATCTTATTTCTCAGGAATGTTTGAATTCAGTAATATTAGAAACTCTCGGGAATTTTATTGTTCGGAAATTTTCCGATTTGGGAATTTTCAAATTCGGTAATATTAGAAATGGTCGGGATTATTATTATTCAGGAATTTCATTATTCGGAAATTCCATTATTTGGCAATTTTATCATTCAGAAATTTTATTATTATGGAATTTTCCAATTCGGTGATTTTTTTCTCAGGGATTTTTAAATTTAGTAATATTAGAAACTTTCGAGAATTTTATTATTTGGGTATTGGCTTCCGTTTTCGGTACCGATCGTGAGAGAACTCGTTTGTGTCAA
>CAKNXH010058100.1:0-10324 GCA_932178445.1 Andricus quercusramuli | reverse complement strand
ACGTCATGGGGCTGGCGCCACCGCTAAATATCAGTGTTTCCAAAACAAACAAAAACCGGATTTATTCTTATGTGGATCTGAACAAATTTCCGGGCGATAAGCATGGAAATTCGATTAACAAATATTTGGACCACCCGTAATGTAACATGTATACGCTGTCAAAATAAATAAATTAATAAACAAAATTTTCCTATAATTAATTATTTAAAATAGAACATTGTTGAGACAATAGTGATCACATTATGTAAGTAGCATACGAATCTTAGGACATAAAAAATAGTAAATAAAAGTTCTTGAAAGTATATAAATTATAAGAACAATTTGTTGCATTTTTAACCTTTCCCATTGCATATTAAAGAGCAGGTACTAACAATAAGAACATGAAAAATCAGACATTCGTGATATTTCCGAAATTCACATTTTTCATCAAAAATAGATAAGAAAGTTAAATGACTGACATAAGCACAGCCAAAAGTTCAAGGAAAAAGTGCCGTTATTTAATTGTCGTATCTATATTTTAGGATTTTCGAAAAAATGTGATTTTCAGACATATATCAAGATTGTCAAATTTTTGTACTTGTTTTTCTCTCTGATACGAAGAAAAAACAAGAGGAAAAGCTATCACCATATGGAAGTAGGAACTGGAAAGGGCCCACCCAGGTGGAAAAGTTATATATACTTTATATGCAGTGGACAAAACACTGATATTTTTCATTTCTTTATATAGACAAATTTATTAAGCAAATGAAACATATCACTGTGTTGTCCACTATATATATTATTATTATTATTATACCATTAAGCCTTTTCCCTTCCGGGGTAGGCATGACTTGTTCGGTTGGAAAGTAGTGGAATAGGTATATAGGTATGAGGTTGATCGGTATATGGGTATAGCGTGGATGGGTATGTAGGTGTTATGTATAGATGTTTTAGATTGATCTGGAGTTCTCGTGTTATTTATATAAATCCAAGTGATCAAATTTTTTGGTCTTTACAGTCTTATAAAAAAACAACACATTGCTATTCTGGTGTCAAAATTTTTAATACGATCGACGTTTCGGCTCGACTTTGAGCCATTTTCAAGATCTAAACAAAATAATTTTAAAAAAGTTTTTAATAAAATGAACATAAGTTAATTAAGTCGAAACAACAATTTGAAAAAATATATGGTAAAATCTAAAAACAATTACCTGAAGTCGATAAAAATTGTCAGAAAACATTAATAAAAACTGACGTCACATCAATAATACTGTAGTCAAATTAATAAACAAATTAGTTTAAAATCAAAAGATCTTTAATACTCTGGCGAGATATTAAAGATCCATAAAATATGTTCTACATTTTTAGCGATAAGTCAAAGCAACATCTAACAACGATGACATGAAGATACATTGAACGAAACAGACGGGTGTTTACATTAATCAAACCTACAAATTCACTTTACAATTATATCGATGGTAACATCAAAACAAACCCAAATGAGACAAACGCGCCAAATGTCAAATATTTGAAAGCCGGAAGGGTGAAAATGTTTAAGGAAACATGATCGAAATTATTTTAATATACATTGATAAATTTTATTAATATTTAACGTTTCAATCTGTAAATTTATCGATTCTTTATGAAATTTATTAATGAAGATGGATTAGATTATTTATATTAAGATTATTTATATAAATTACACGTTCACTCCGCAACACTGCTCCGACCCAGGTTGCTGATCAATCTCTCTAGCGATCACCCCAAGTGAGGAGCCTCACAAAATTATTATGTATGGTTCCCCACCTGGGCCCATTAGTATCCAAGGTCTTTGTTTCAGGTATCATTCACTCTATTGTCACTCAGTTTATAAACTATTTGTCGCCACATATTTCTGTCCTGGCATACTACTCTAGCTTCATTCACGTCCATGCATTTTTTCATGCAGGCTCTTGTATTTCTATGGCTTCTTATGTCTCTTCGTATTAGTGTCTCATTCACAGATTCTAACCATTCTTTCGGCGGTCTACCTCTGGGCATTTTGCCATTTACTTTACCTTTATACACTTGCTTGGTCAGTCGTTCATCTTTCATTCTTTCAAGATGTCCGAACCACCTTAGCTGATTTCTTTCCCATATGTCAACTAGTGTCTCCCCTGTACCACATTCTTCGAGGATTGTCTCGTTTCGTACTTTGTCCATCAGTGTTTTCCCGCATATTATGCACAGAGGTTTCATGCCGATCGCGTTGATTTTACTCCTGTCTTTTGCTTGACAGGTCCATGTCTCGCTACCGTATAGTACAGTCGGTACGAAAATAGAGTTATGTATGGCCATTTTAGCTTTTTTTGATATGTTTTTATTTGTGAGGATGGACCTTGCTCTACCGATAACCTGCTTACCCTTATTTATGCGCCTATCTAATTCCCCATCTATTTTTCCGTCGTTAGTGAATAGACTACCTAGATATACGTACTTGTCAACTTGTTCTAATTTCTCATCATTTAGAACTATGTTGCATATTGTTTTCTCACTTTTTCCCTCAAACACCATGACTTTCGTTTTATTGACGTTAATTTTGAGGTCCATGTTCTGCATGCTTGTATTAAGTTTATTCAACATTCTTTGCAAGTTTTCGACTGATTCTGCCATAACAATCTTGTCATCCGCGAAAGCCAACCCACGTACCTTGACGGTTTCGAGATCTACACCTTTTTCGTCGAAGAGGGCAGTTCTAAGACACTTATCCATGAATATGATAAAAAGCCACGAGGACATAACGCACCCTTGTTTCACGCCTTGCATAATATCGAACCATTCACTCTTTTTCCCATTTACCCTTAAACTCGCTTTACTACCTGTATATATTGTTTTTATTGCTTGTAGGAGCCCTCCATTCACTCCATACTCTTTAAGGACTTCCCAAAGTTTACTTCTATTTACCGTGTCGAATGCTTTTTCTAGATCGATAAATGCACAGAAGACTTTCTTTCCTACTCTCAAGCTTTTTTCTGCGACCTGTCTTAGGCTAAATATCTGATCCGTACATGATCTTCCTGGCATAAATCCACTTTGGACTTCCCATATTTTCTCTTCTGTAATTTTCATTACCCTACGGATAAGTATTTTTGAGTATATTTTACTTACGGTACTTAGTAGGCTGATACCTCTGTAATTACTGCAGTTGCTTTTATCTCCTTTTCTTTTGTATATTGGTACGATAATCGCTTTTCTCCAATCGTCTGGGACTTCTCCCGTCTCGATACATAAATTTATTAATTCGCACAACCTGTGAGGTATGTACTCGTCACCGTATTTAAGCATTTCAGCGCTAATATTGTCTGTACCCGCAGCTTTACCGTTTTTCAAGTTCTTAATTATATCTCTGACCTCAGTGACACAGACTTTTTCAATTGGGTTTTCTAATGCATTATCTTCTATGTCGCAGTTTTGTTGTCCGATATTTTCACCTCCCAATAGTTCTTTGAAAGACTCTTTCAAAGCGTTTACTATTCCGTCTATATCATATAGCATTTCGCCTTTGCTGTTTCTCATGCTAGCAAACTCTCTACTTTTACTTTCCTTCAACTGTTTATATAATAGTTTCATAATTCCTTCAAAGTAGTTTATTATTTTATTCTCTTCTTCTGTTCTGATTTTCTCTTTACTCTCTTTGACTAGTCGTTTAACTTTCCTATTTTTGTGTCTGTAATCATTTTTAAGTCTAGTTCTCTCCTCATCGCTAAGACCTGTCATGTTCAGCGTTTTATTGTGCGCTTCTTTCTTTTCTTTTTGGGCTGCCGCAATTTCATCGTTCCACCACGCATCGCCAGACTTTCTTCCTACAACCGCTGTACCACATACTTCGGTCGCAGATTTGACAATGACATCCCGTAATAAAGTCCACGCGCCCTCTATATCTTTATTGCTTATAAGCGCTTCCCACGTTGCCCTATCTATGCTTTCAGTTAACCTCTTTTTAAACTCTGTTTGCACTTCTTGTCTCTGTAAATTTTCAATTTTTATTCGTGTTTGTTTCGTTTTCTTTGTTTTCTTTGTTCTCCATCCCCGCCCTAAGTTTATTTTGCAGACTAAAAGGTAATGATCAGAATTGCATTCGGAACCCCTCATGACTCTTGTATCTTTAACTAGTTCTCTTAATCTTTCATCCGCAATAACAAAGTCAATTATGCTGTGGCTATTTCCTTTACGCCAGGTGTACATGTGGATCATTTTATGTCTAAACCAAGTATTCGTAATAAATAGGCCCTTTTCTAAGCATAAACTAACTAGCTTTTCCCCGTTATAATTTTTTCTTGTTGGATCTCCAAAATTACCTAGCACCCTTTCTGTATCTGTATCCTGACGTTGGACACCGACCCATCCGTTCATATCTCCTAGCAGAATTATTCTTTCACCTTGATCGCAAATACTTATTGTATCATTTAGAGTGTCCCAGAAGGCGTCCTTAACTTCCCTCGAATCGCTATCAACTGGTGCGTAGCACGCTACGATAAATAATCTTCTGATTCCTACCTTCATTCTAGCCCACAGCAATCTGGGTGATACAAAATTATGCTCTATGAGATGATGACTTGCTCTTTCACTCATAATTAAACCGACCCCTTGACTACGATGTGATTCGCTATCTACTCCTGACCATATTTCACAACCGCCTTTCAACACCCCATTTCCTATTTTTCTAAATTCGCAACCCTTTTTCTTTGTCTCAGGTACACAAAGAATGTCTAGTTTCCTTACGTGCATAGTTTCTCGTAGTTCTCTTATCTTAAGATCATTCACTCCTCTAGCATTCCAAACACCCAGTCTCCATTCATCGCCCGAAACAAGACCTTTACGCTTACCGTGTGCATGCCTTTGGTCAATCCGAGTTTCAGTCCATTCCGAGGCTACTTTATTGTTTGTATTATTCATGTTTAGATTGTACTCCCAACTATCACCTGTATGCGCGAGATTTGTTTTGCGAGTCGAAATCATGTCCGAATTAAGCAGTGATTTGTCTTATGGTGGAGTCAAGCTGTAACGTCAGTCCCACAGAAACTTTTGTTACTGGGGGGGGGGGATAAGGACATGAGAAAGGAAACCGAGAGTCTCAATAGGTGGGTGATTTATGCTGAGAAGGTCACCAGCCTTAAGCAGCGTTTTATTAGATAGGAGTTGATATGCTCCCATTTACGCGGTTTTAAAATCTTTTATTGAATAAATCTGCACACATAAAAAGAGTTCATAGAAAAATAATGAAAATTTTAAAACTTCTTTTAAAATCTTTTGAAAATTTTCTTTTAAAAATTCTTTCCCTATTTTTAAATAAACGACTGACTTCTGAGAGTACTAGAGTTCTTTAAAAATGAAATTCCTTTGAAACCACTAAAATCAATAAACTTCTATTCCAAAGTTTCACTGATCTTATTGTATAATGATGAATATATGTAATCTTAACCCGCAAACGGGTGGAAGGTGGGGGGGGGCAGAGTGATAGAGAATGATAACACAATCAAAGCAAAGTGGTGGCTCAGTCCCACCCCCAACCGATTGTGGGCCCCCCGCACGCTTCTTACGCTAGGTCAGTCTACTTCGTACGTCCACGCTTTGCCACGTATTCAGCAGCACCACCCACGGGGGCCAAACCGGCGAAACTTAGGAGAAGTCGCAATCACAACTTTCACCCAAGCTTGACTGAAGCTTGTCACCAACATTGGGAGACTTGGGCAAAATATTCACCCAATATTGACTCAAGCTTTGCACGCTCAAGTATCACCACGTATTCAGCAGCGCCATCTATTGATCAGCGGCATGGATACTTTAGACTCAGTGGATAAGAAATGATTTGATTAGAGAGTGCTTCTATACCACCAGAAGGCCTTAGACCGCAGCGACATCTCTCGGAACGCTGGCGTACTAAACGCGTCAAAATACCGGCCAAACTTGTGAAAAGTGGCCATAACAATTCTCACCCAAGCTTGACACAAGCTTGGCACCAACATTGGGAGACTTGTACACAACATTCACCCAAGCTTGACCCAAGTTTCGGTGCTGTTAGGGAAGGGAAAAAAATCATTATCGTAAAACCTTTCATGATCCGTAAAAAGATCTATTTTCAAACAAAAATGTAGTAAAATTTTCTTTGAGGAGAATAGATTTAAAATTTAAAAAAAACGATTTTTCTACCAAATATTTTTATTTTGTACCGAATTGTTGAATTTTATACCAAATTGTTCAATTTTATACCAAATTGTTGAATTTTTAAGACAAAAATAAGAATTTTCCATATAACAGTAGAATTTTCAATTAAAAAATATCAATTTCCAACGAAAAAAGACGAATTCTGAACAAGTTACATAAAATTGTATATAAATAGTTTGAACAGTGGATCCGATATTAGAAAAAATTTAATTTGATTAATTTTCAGTTTATATTTTGTTCGTTTCTACAAAATTTTAACTAAATAGTTGAATTTTTAAATAAAATGTCGCTTGTGAAACAAAAATGGAGTATTAAAATTTTTATTGAAGTGAATAAGTTTTCTATCAAAAAAGCGAGTTTTTTTTACAAAACAATTCGGGATCTACCGAACCATGAAAAAAATTATTTTTTCGAATTTAACTAAAAAATTAAATTTTACAGAATTCAACTTTTGGAAGAGAGGTATGGAAAAACAAGTTGCTCATTTCGTTAAGCGGATGCAGTACCAACAACAAAATTTACTTTCGCTGCAACAGATCGGGAGAGGTCATAGTCTTGGATGAGTCTATGCGAGTTAGAGATGCATGGAAGACATAAGTGAAGATAAATAAATGCTGCACAGCTCGAATTACTGTCACTAATTCAGGTAATGAAATCCATGTAAAGTTTTAAAAAAAAACATGTCGGGCACAAGCAATCACCCAGATAACAAACGTGCCTGGCACATTACCCGCCCGATGGGCGGCGGACGGCATGCCTGCGACAAAGCATCGCTTGGTCAGTATGAATGTGAAGGAGACCGAGGTGCGGGCACAATGTGATGCCCTTTGCAATCGCGCGTGCAAGTGTTTGAAGACCGTTACCCGCACGGTGGTTGAGGAACGATGTGCCTGCCATAAAGCATCGTCTAGTCGGAATCAGTGTCCTGGAAACTGAAACTTGGAATATTTTACCTTTTTTATAAATAAACATATCTACTTTGGATGATTCAATTTTTTTTTTTCATTATTGCCTTTAAGAAATTGTTTATAACACATCCTAAAGAATAAAAATAATAATTTTTTAAAGTAAGTAACACATTCTATAACGAATAATTATTAATTATTTTTAGGAAATACTATAAAAAACATTTAAAAAGTAATCCTGAAAATAAGATATTATTGAAAGTAGATGTGTATTTATAACAAGGTAAAATATTCCAGATTGAGATCAGAATTATGATTCGAAAAGCGCGCGCAGATCCCCTGCTCTGCGCGCTTCAAGTTGACTCGCTTTCCACGTACGTAATGTGTTTTCGCGGCGTCAGCAATACCGGTATCACGTCGTGTCTTGATGCAACTTTTCAAAGTGTATAAAGTATAATAGTTTTTGTGATATCGATTGTTGTTTTAATGTACATATTTCAAAATTTTCAAAAGGGTAAACGGGTGTCAAGCAGAAAGACGAATGTGCTGAAGTTATTGCATCTGCAGTAAGTATATAAATCCAGCATATAACCTATAACCTCATTTTTTGGTAAGATATTCTCCACAATTCTATTCGTGAAAGTAGACCGGAATCGCTCGAAAGCAGTAACTGATTTTCTGATTATTTCAAAAAATTAAAGTGCATATTAGTGCAGGAATTTGCGACTCGTCTCCTGCTCATCTCAACATAACCTTGTTCCAATGGCCCGGCCGGCAGTTCCGGCAATGGTTCGTTTACGTCGTGTTGCGGTGCAGGAATCGGACATATTTTACATTGAAAAACGTGACTTAGTGAATAAATTGACTCTGTCCCTATTGAAAAAATCCTCGAGGAAATCCTCGTGTTATATTCAGACGAGGAAATCCGCGAGGATTTTCGAATTCCTCAAGGAATTCTGCGAGGAATAATTCTCTCACTCGAGGATTTCCTCGAGGAATTTCAAAATCCTCACGAATTTCCTCGTGTTTTCCTCGTCCGAAAATAACAGGAGGATTTTTTCAATAGGGTGAAAGATACTTTTGTGTGTGTCGTGTATTCTTTTACTACAAAAATTTAGAAACGATTGTCCAAAAGCGTGTTTGTCGAATATTTTTTCGGCGGCAAGCATAACAGCTGATTATTCCCGTCCGTCGATTTTTCTTTTGGATTTGTACAATTTTAGAATTAAATTTGCATTTTTGAATCTGAACTTCAGTTGGAAAATATACATCAGAGCTAAGTTTCAAATAGAGTTTCAAATAGAGAATTGACTGGAATGACCCCTGAATTTTTCTGGGTCTACAAAACAGTTTAATTTTCTTTACAAAACAGTTGAATTTTCGACCCGAGAACTATGAGAATGTTATGAAAAAGAATACAGAACATTTTTCATTAGTTCCTAAAATTTTTGAAAAGAAAAAAAATTGAGCAAGTTCCAAAGATATTTAAAAGTTTTGAAAGAATTCAAAAATAATTAAAACTTGTATAAAGATTTTTTAAGAATTTTTTAAGGTTTCACAAAAAATGAAAAAAATTTTCTTTAGTTACCTAGGAAAAGTTAAAATGATTTTTTATTCAGACAAATTTATTTTAAGAGATTATGTAAAAAGATTTCAAAAGATTTGAAAATATTTCTAAAATTTTCAAAGAAAAATCTGAAAGAATTTAAGGCATTTTTTTTAATTTTGCCGAGTTTGAAAAAAATCCAGGAAAATTTTGAATAATTTTTAAAGATTAGACGCTTTTGAAGGTCCGAAAAGATTAAAAAAGAATTTTCGTAAGAAAATTAAAGCAAAATGTTTCATTTTGATAAGATTAAAAAATAAAACAAAATTGAGTAAATTCAAGAAATGTCTAGAAGAATTGAGGAGATTCAAAACGAATTTCAAACTTTAATAGATTTTTAGATTTTTGAAGAAAAAAAAACGTTAGAAACTTTAAAAGATTTGCAAAAGGTTTCAAGAGAATAAACAAATGTTCTTGAAATTTCTGGGAACATTTGGAAGATTGCAAGGCAATTTTTTACATTTTGTATGATTTTTAACAATTTTAAGATAAATTCGAGTCAGTTAAAAATATTTTTATGAATTTAAGATGTTTTAAATCGATAAGAAATATTTAAAACCTTGGAAGCATTGCCGAAAATTTATCAAATATTAAAAGGGGGGAGGAGGGAGTGAATATATCGAAAATTATGCTAATGTAACACTTGAAGGACCACTTACAAATATATTTTTTCATATAACTTTCAGATTATGGAAAATTCAACTACACATAAAGCAGTATCTGAAGTGAGGAAAAAAATGTTCGAAAAAAATGTATCGAGGGTTTCAAGTTCAGGGAGAAAAATTGTTACTCCAAAATACGTTCTTTCCACATCTGATGAAGAACCAATTAGAAAAAAATCAAAAAATTCTTCAACTGTGCGAGCCGCACTTGAGGAGCTAAAAAATCTTGCTGCTAAAATGCAAAAACAAAAGGTCCAACCAGACAAATTTGAAATACGTAACGAAGCCACAGCCAAGTAATTAAATAATATTAAAAATCTTTCTGTTGAAATAGATTCGCAGTTACTTCTGCAAATAAACCTTTTTTGCATAATAATTATTTTATTTGTTTCATTTTTGCAGAGAAAAAACACTCAACACAACGCTACTTCAAAAAGAAGTCAGGGTAGGTGATGCTTCTTCCAAAACTCCAACGTCGGTCATAATAGCTAGAATAAAGGATAAACACAAGGCTCCTGCGTCTTCTGGAAATTCTCCGGATGCAAAAAACAACTATTTGTAAGTAAAATATAAAGTACATAAAGCAGGAATCTCAGTCACTTGCAAAAGTTTCAACACCATCAAATTACGATGTAAATTGGATTCCAAAAGAATCCGGAAGAAGTCAAAGGAATTGGACTCTTTTGTTGAAAACTAATTTTTTTGTTTGAAGATTCATCTTTTTAATTAAAATCTCATTTTTTTGGTTGAAAAATGGGCTGTTTAATTGAAAACTTGTTTTTTCTTCAGATGTTTTTTGGTTGAAAATTATGTTGGGTTAAAGGATGTTTAGAATGAACGGGAATTTGTAATAGTCCGCTGGATCGCCACCCACATAAAATTACTCGACTTGGTTAAATTTTCTTGCATAAAAATTATTGCCTTAATTTTTTCAGAGCTCAGACACTCAGCTCAACACTTCTTCAAAA